>JAPXFY010001302.1:0-12500 GCA_030674185.1 Monoplex corrugatus | reverse complement strand
AAAAGGAATAAACTGACTCAGCGGCACTACATGTAGTTACAGTAGCAGTAGTATTACAGCAACATCAGCAGCAGCAATAGTAGTAGTACCAGCAGTAGTATTACTGTAAGTGGCAGAAACCCAACAGACAAATTAAAAACAAATGATAAGACACTGTAAAAGATTTCAGTTGAAACCCTATAGACACAAAAAAGCAGCACATAAGCAAGGGTGCAACTTAGGAAAAGTAAAAAAACTGAAAGGGGTCCAGGGGCTGGCAGCGCCCCGTATGGGGGGCCTGGGGGGCGTAGCCCTCCAGCTGCTGAAGCTTTTTCAAAAAAACGGATTTTCCGTTTCTGACTCTTTTGAAAAAACGGATTCCGTCGTCAAACGGAAAAAGTTGCACCCATGCATAAGACACTTTAAAAGATTTAAACTGAAAACCAATCGACTATAAATGAATAAATGAATAAAGAAATAGTCGTACTCGCAGAAGCAGCAGCAGCACTACATGTAGTTATAGTAGCAGTAGTAATACAGCAACAGCAGCAGCAGCAGTAATAGTACCAGCAGTAGTAATACTGTAAGTGGCAGAAATAGTGGCAGCAGCAGCAGACGTTGTTATTGTTATTCAGCATGTTCCCAGCAACACCTGTCCCCACAAGAACGCGGAACGCTAAATGGTCAGTAAAAGAATTAGACGAGTTTGTTCCCTTGGTTCACACTGTTTTCTGTTCGCGTCAGTGAGCCTTAACACTCCACCTAAATCACGCCGAGAATCGATTGTAACAGCTGGTGTGACGATCAACAAGCAAGGGCTAACGGTATCATCTGTCAATCCGGTTCGCTCTCGTCTGTCTTCCTCTTTTCTTTTCTCGTCTGTCCGCGGGGAGAAAGAGATGACGGCTGTAGTGCATTAGAGAGCTCAAAGAGGAGAGAAATCCTGTATAATGTCAAGGTCTTTTTCATGTTGAAGTGACTTCCTGTGATCTAAGAGTTCTTTTCCTTTTGTTGTTTTTTGTAACCAGGAACTGAGAATTATGTCCCTTCAGTGGGTTTTTGGTCACCGTGTGTTTGTGAAGATCGTTGTAGAGATAAAATCTCAGAGGCTGCATTTCAGTCTGTGCCTTTCTTTAGAGTTGCATGCAATTAGGCTTAATCAGTGCCACTCTACAGTATTATCAGTCCAAGTCTTTCATGATTTGCCTCTCGCTTTAAATCCAGAATCAATTTGGAGTATGTTCATTGTTGGGTCTTTCGTTCAAAGTAGACTAGACAAACGTAACTCTCTTAGTGGGCTTTCTGACGGAAAACTATCCGAACTCTAGCTATTCCAAAACAGTGCAACTTGACTTGCCCTGTGGGAGAACAAACGATGGAGTCCAAAAGCACTCTTGCAAATACTACACTGGCTTCCAGTCAAAGTAAGAATTGAGCATAAAAATTACCGCACTCTGTTTTCAATGTCTCACTTTGAATACCAGCCAATATATATATATATATGCCTGACCTGCTCCTGACTTACAAATCTTCCAAAGTTGTCAGGTCTCGAGAAGCTTTTCTGTCAACCATACCTCAGGTCTGTCTTATTACTTGCGGAACGAAATCGTTTTTGGCCCAACAACATGGAACTCCATCCCATTGGTTTTTTTAAAATTATAAAGCAGTTGTCTGCTTAGCCAAAAAAGAACCTCACAACATAACCCTTTCGGAAATGTCTCTAAAATTGCATAAATTAATGCTTGTGGCTTTCCTTGTTCCAGGAGCGTAATAATTATAACCAGAAATTGCTAGGTCTGACAGCAAGTGGCCATGATGTATAATTATAACCAAAATTGCCGTGTCTAACAGCAAGCAGCTGCGTTGTATAATCATACCAGAATTCGCTGTGTCTGACAGCAAGTGACCGTGTTGTATAATTATAAACAGAATTGTTATGTCTGTCTAACAGCAAATAGCTGTTTTGTATAATTATAACCAAAAGTGCTGTGTCTGCCTGACATCATGTGACCATGTTGTACATCTGTAATCAAAATGTTGTAACTAGCAGCAACTGACCTGTTGTATAATGATAACCAACATTGTTGTGCTGCCATGTTGTATAATCATAACCAACATTGTTGTGCTGCCATGTTGTATAATGACAACCAACATTGTTGTGCTGCCATGTTGTATAATCATAACCAACATTGTTGTGCTGCCATGTTGTATAATGACAACCAACATTGTTGTGCTGCCATGTTGTATAATGATAACCAACATTGTTGTGCTGCCATGTTGTATAATCATAACCAACATTGTTGTGCTGCCATGTTGTATAATCATAACCAACATTGTTGTTCTGCCATGTTGTATAATCATAACCAACATTGTTGTGCTGCCATGTTGTATAATGACAACCAACATTGTTGTGCTGCCATGTTGTATAATCATAACCAACATTGTTGTTCTGCCATGTTGTATAATCATAACCAACATTGTTGTGCTGCCATGTTGTATAATCATAACCAACATTGTTGTGCTGCCATGTTGTATAATGACAACAACATTGTTGTGCTGCCATGTTGTATAATCATAACCAACATTCTTGTCTGCCATGTTGTATAATGCAACAAACATTGTTGTGCTGCCATGTTGTATAATGATAACCAACATTGTTGTGCTGCCATGTTGTATAATGATAACCAACATTGTTGTGCTGCCATGTTGTATAATGACAACCAACATTGTTGTGCTGCAATGTTGTATAATGATAACCAACATTGTTGTGCTGCCATGTTTTATAATGATAACCAACATTGTTGTACTGCCATGTTGTATAATCATAACCAACATTGTTGTGCTGCCATGTTGTATAATGATAACCAACATTGTTGTGCTGCCATGTTGTGTAATCAACCAACATTGTTGTGCTGCCATGTTGTATAATATAACCAACATTGTTGTGCTGCCATGTTGTATAATGATAACCAACATTGTTGTGCTGCCATGTTGTATAATCATAACCATCATTGTTGTGCTGCCATGTTGTATAATCATAACCAACATTGTTGTGCTGCCATGTTGTATAATGATAACCAACATTGTTGTGCTGCCATGTTGTATAATGATAACCAACATTGTTGTGCTGCCATGTTGTATAATGATAAACCAACATTGTTGTGCTGCCATGTTGTATAATGACAACCAACATTGTTGTGCTGCCATGTTGTATAATGACAACCAACATTGTTGTGCTGCCATGTTGTATAATGATAAGCCAACATTGTTGTGCTGCCATGTTGTATAATCATAACCAACATTGTTGTACTGCCATGTTGTATAAAGGCAACCAACATTGTTGTGCTGCCATGTTGTATAATCATAACCAACATTGTTGTGCTGCCATGTTGTATAATGAAACCAACATTGTTGTGCTGCCATGTTGTATAATCATAACCAACAGTGTTGTGCTGCCATGTTGTATAATCATAACCAACATTGTTGTGTGTACTGGCAGCAACTGGCGGTTGTATAATCATAACCAAATTGTTGTGCTGCCATGTTGTATAATGATGACCAACATTGTTGTGCTGCCATGTTGTATAATATAACCAACATTGTTGTGCTGCCATGCTGTATAATCATAACCAACATTGTTGTGCTGCCATGTTGTATAATGACAACCAACATTGTTGTGCTGCCATGTTGTATAATGATAACCAACATTGTTGTGCTGCCATGTTGTATAATGACAACCAACATTGTTGTGCTGCCATGTTGTATAATGACAACCAACATTGTTGTGCTGCAATGTTGTATAATCATAACCAACATTGTTGTACTGCCATGTTGTATAATGACAACCAACATTGTTGTGCTGCCATGTTGTATAATGATAACCAACATTGTTGTGCTGCCATGTTGTTAATGATAACCAACATTGTTGTGCTGCCATGTTGTATAATGACAACCAACATTGTTGTGCTGCCATGTTGTTAATGACAACCAACATTGTTGTGCTGCCATGTTGTATAATGAAACCAACATTGTTGTGCTGCCATGTTGTATAATCATAACCAACATTGTTGTGCTGCCATGTTGTATAATGACAACCAACATTGTTGTGCTGCCATGTTGTATAATATAACCAACATTGTTGTGCTGCCATGTTGTATAATGATAACCAACATTGTTGTGCTGCCATGTTGTATAATGATAACCAACATTGTTGTGCTGCCATGTTGTATAATCATAACCAACATTGTTGTGTGTTGGCAGCAACTGCCGTGTTGTATAATCATAACCAATATTGTTGTGCTGCCATGTTGTATAATGATGACCAACATTGTTGTGCTGCCATGTTGTATAATCATAACCAACATTGATGTGTGTGTCTCAGCAACTGGCCGTGTTGTATAATCATAACCAATATTGTTGTGCTGCCATGTTGTATAATCATAACCAACATTGTTGTGCTGCCATGTTGTATAATGATAACCAACATTGTTGTGCTGCCATGTTGTATAATGATAACCAACATTGTTGTGCTGCCATGTTGTATAATGATAACCAACATTGATGTACTCCATGTTGTATAATGATAACCAACATTGTTGTGTGCCATGTTGTATAATGACAACAACATTGTTGTGCTGCCATGTTGTATAATGATAACCAACATTGTTGTGCTGCCATGTTGTATAATCATAACCAACATTGTGTGTGTTTGGCAGCAAATGGCCGTGTTGTATAATATCAACCACAAATTGCATGTGTGTGTCTGACAGCGAATAGCCACGTTGTATAATTATATCCACAAATTGCTGTATGTGTCTGACAGCGAATCCGTGTTGTATAATCATAACCACAATTGCTGTGTTTATCTGACAGCGAATGCCACGTTGTATAATCATAACCACAATTGCTGTGTGTGTCTGACAGCGAATGGCCACGTTGTATAATCATAACCACAAATTGCTGTGTTTTCTGACAGCGAATGGCCACGTTGTATAATTATAACCACAAATGTGGGGCACTGCTGTCAGACCTAACAATTTCTGGTTTAATTATACGCTCCTGAAACAAGGAAACCACAGCACTGACTGTGTTGCATAATTATACCACAAATTGCTGTGTTTATCTGAACAGCGAATGGCCACGTTGTATAATTATAACCAAAATTGCTGTCTCCAGTGACAACAAAGGGCATGTCTAATTATCACCAAATTGCTGTGTGCACATAATTCTGTTATAATTAACCAAACTTTCTCTGTGTGTCTGACCATGCATGTGTATAATATAACCAAATTATGTGTTGTGACTGCATGTTTGGGACGCTTACTATATGAACTCTTGAACTATTGAACAAGCTCCAGCATTCTGTTTATTTTTGACCTCAACACAGAAAGTGGCGCTGAGTCATTGTTTTTCCTAAACTAAGCATTACTCTGAGCTTATTCATGTCTCTTTTATGTCTGTCGATGTTCGGTTTATGTGTACAATGCAGTAAAGTCTGTATGGTATAGAAACATTCGACACGCAGATGGTCGAAATGAATCATCAATGGTCAGAACATTAATTCATTATCCCATAGTCTGTAGCACAGCGTGCTGGCCCTTTTGATCAGAAACACATGAAATAGAATGAAACACGTGTGTAATCCACTCAATACCACAGCCGTTGCCAGGCGTATACAAAATTATGATGATAATAACAATTAACAATGTGTTGTTGTTGTTGTTGTTGTTAGGAGTAGAAATAGTGGTGGTAGTATAGTAGAAGTAGTAGTGGTAGCAGTATTGCTATCCTCCTCCTCTTCCTCATCATTATTGATATGGTTGCTATCATCTTCCTCTTCCTCCTCCTCCTCCTCATTGTTGATGTTGTAGTTGTTGTTATTGTTAGTAATGTTATCATCGTCGTTATCATCCTTGTTATCATCATCATCATCATCATCGTCGTCGTCGTCTCGTCGTCGTATCATCATCATCATCATCATCATCCGATATCATCCCATCATCATCATCATCATTCCATATAATCCCGATATGATATCGGATGATGATGATGATGATGATGATGATGATGATGATAGTACGTTTATAACTCTTTAAGGTAATAGAGTGTGGGAGATAGGGTTGAGGACTGTCTACAGTCATATGGGGACGTGGGTGTCCTGTTGTGACAGACTGACAATGGTAGACATGCTGTGTGGTGTGTCCTGTTGTGACAGACTGTATGTAGAAGCTGGTGTTTCGTGAAGACTGGTACGTAGACATGCTGTGTGTGTGTCCTGTTGCCTCTGTTGGACATGCTGTGTGTGTTCCTGTGTGAAGACATGGTAACATGCTGTGTGTGTCCTGTTGTGACAGACTGGTACTGGTAGACATGCTGTGTGTTTCTGTTGTGACGACTGTATGGTGACATGGTGTTTTCTTTGTAAGCTGGTAGACATGCTGTGTGTGTGTCCTGTTGTGACAGACTGGTACTGGTAGACATGCTGTGTGTTCCTGTTGTGACAGACTGGTACTGGTAGACATGCTGTGTGTGTGTCCTGTTGTGACAGACTGGTACATGGTAGACATGCTGTGTGTGTGTCCTGTTGTGACAGACTGGTACTGGTAGACATGCTGTGTGTGTCCTGTTGTGACAGACTGGTACTGGTAGACATGCTGTGTGTGTGCCTGTTGTGACAGACTGGTACTGGTAGAATGCTGCTGTGTGTGTCCTGTTGTGACAGACTGACTGGTAGACATGCTGTGTGTGTCCTGTTGTGACAGACTGGTACTGGTAGACATGCTGTGTGTGTCCTGTTGTGACAGACTGGTACTGGTAGACATGCTGTGTGTGTCCTGTTGTGACAGACTGGTACTGGTAGACATGCTGTGTGTGTCCTGTTGTGACAGACTGGTACTGGTAGACATGTCGTGTGTGTGTCCTGTTGTGAACAGGACTTGGTCTGGTAGACATGCTGTGTGTGTGTTCGATGATGGTGTTGGTGTGTCCTGTTGAATGACAATGGTAGACATGCTGTGTGTGTCCTGTTCTGAATGACAATGGTAGACATGCTGTGTGTGTCCTGTTTGATGACAATGGTAGACATGCTGTGTGTGTCCTGTTCGATGACAATGGTAGACATGCTGTGTGTGTCCTGTTCTGAATGACAATGGTAGACATGCTGTGTGTGTCCTGTTTGAATGACAATGGTAGACATGCTGTGTGTGTGTCCTGTTCTGAATGACAATGGTAGACATGCTGTGTGTGTCCTGTTTGAATGACAATGGTAGACATGCTGTGTGTGTCCTGTTCTGATTGACAATGGTAGACATGCTGTGTGTGTCCTGTTCTGATTGACAATGGTAGAGATGCTGTGTGTGTCCTGTTCTGATGACAATGGTAGACATGTTATGTGTGTGTCCTGTTCTGAATGACAATGGTAGACATGCTGTGTGTGTCCTGTTCTGAATGACAATGGTAGACATGCTGTGTGTGTGTCCTGTTCTGAATGACAATGGTAGACATGCTGTGTGTGTCCTGTTCTGAATGACAATGGTAGAGATGCTGTGTGTGTTCTGTTCTGAATGACAATGGTAGACATGCTGTGTGTGTGTCCTGTTCTGAATGACAATGGTAGACATGCTGTGTGTGTCCTGTTCTGATTGACAATGGTAGACATGCTGTGTGTGTCCTGTTCTGAATGACAATGGTAGACATGCTGTGTGTGTGTCCTGTTCTGAATGACAATGGTAGACATGCTGTGTGTGTTCTGTTCTGAATGACAATGATAGACATGCTGTGTGTGTGTCCTGTTCTGAATGACAATGGTAGACGATGCTGGTGTGTCCTGTTTGAATGACAATGGTAACTGTAGACTGTGTGTGTGTGTCCTGTTGTCGAATGGACAATGGTAGACATGCTGTGTTGTCCTGTTCTGAATGACATGGTGACATGCTGTGTGCGTTCTGTTTCTGGAATGACAATGGTAGACATGCTGTGTGTGTGTCCTGTTCTGATTGACAATGGTATGATGAATGCTGTGTGTGTCCTGTTCTGAATGACAATGGTAGAGTGCTGTGTGTGTGTGTCCTGTTCTGAATGACTATGGTAGACATGCTGTGTGTGTCCTGTTCTGAATGACAATGTAGAGATGCTGTGTGTGTTCTGTTCTGAATGACAATGGTAGACATGCTGTGTGTGTGTACTGTTCTGAATGACAATGGTAGACATGCTGTGTGTGTGTCCTGTTCTGAATGACAATGGTAGACATGCTGTGTGTGTTCTGTTCTGAATGACAATGGTAGACATGCTGTGTGTGTCCTGTTCTGAATGACAATGGTAGAGATGCTGTTGTGTGTCCTGTTCTGAATGCAATGGTAGACATGCTGTGTGTGTCCTGTTCTGATGACAATGGTAGACATGCTGTGTGTGTGTCCGTTTGAATGACAATGGTAGACATGCTGTGTGTGTGTCCTGTTCTGAATGACAATGGTAGACATGCTGTGTGTGTGTCCTGTTCTGAATGACAATGGTAGACATGCTGTGTGTGTCCTGTTCTGAATGACAATGGTAGACATGCTGTGTGTGGTCCTGTTCTGAATGACAATGGTAGACATGCTGTGTGTGTTCCTGTTCTGAATGACAATGGTAGACATGCTGTGTGTCCTGTTCTGACAGACTGGTACTGGTAGACATGCTGTGTGTGTTCATGTTCTGACAGACTGGTACTGAGACATGCTGTGTGTGTCCTGTTCTGACATACTGGTACTGGTAGACATGCTGTGTGTGTTCTGTTCTGAACCCACTGGTAGAGATGCTGTGTTACCAGTTCATAAACATGTGTCGACAGTTTGTAGTTCTGACGATTGGCAGAGAGGGTGGACGTTGATGTTTCCTGATCAGAGACGGTGCGTGGAGTCTGTTTGATTCATGGGGGTTGGGGGTTGGGGGGGACCCAGAATTGTGCCTGCATGTGGGTAATATATAGATCTTGCTTTTCTAAAAGCAGGCTGGTTGGTTCACTCTTGACAGAGCTGGACGTAAGATCTGATATCTCGAGTTCAGTTCCAGTCTGCAACACTGGCTTGTTCTCTTGCCAATCTTAACCCTTTGACTCCGCACCCTTTCTACAAGCATTCTGCATTGTTAAACATGCTAGCAAAGCGAAAACTGAACCCTTGCAGGAAGCTGGTGGATAGGGTGAGGGAGTCAAAGGGTTAAGTTTTTGCAGTTGGTGGATAGGGTGCAGGAGTTAAAGGGTTAACGTTTCCTCATTCTGGTGGTGTCAGTTTAGTGTCTCATAGGTCTCTTTTGTTCTTCCTCCGTCGCCCCGTCTGCCCATTTCAAGACACTGCCAGCGCACAAGGTTTGGGCAAGCTCAAGGAGTCTGTCACATAACTACTGGCAGATTTGGATGGAGCGCGTATGGAGTTGTCCAAGTGCAGTGAAACCCTCTTGAATAAACTCCAAATTCCAAACTTTTAGCAAACTGATGTTTTGGGGCGAAGTTGGGAGCTTTCAAATGTGTATGTGTGTGTGTGTGTGTGTGTGTGTGTGTGTGTGTGTGTGTGTGTGTGTGTGTGTGTGTTTGTGTGTGTGTGTGTGTATGTGTGTGTGTGTGTGAGTGTGAGTGTGGTGTGTGTGTGTGTGTGTGTGTGTGTCGTGTGTGTGTGTGTGTGTGTGTGTGTGTGTAGTGTGTGTATGTGCGGTGTGTAGTGTGTATGTGTGTGCCGCGCGCGTGCGTGCGTACGTGTGTGTGTGTGTGTGTGTGTGTGTGTGTGTGTGTGTGTGTATTCTCTTGTTTTGTAATTTTTTTACTTTCAAAGGACATTACAGAGAGCCTGAGTATGTTTCATCAACAGACTACTCCAAGCATAAACATCACTACACAGAACCTATAATCTGAATAAAACTTCAAGACCTTGCCATCTCGCTGGGTTTATGCGCAGGCTTAACACTTATCCCATGATCAGTTTGGATCTTTTCTCATAGCATGGCGTCTGTGGCCTAAGGGCATAGCGAATTTATTCCTAACGCAGAAACAAGATATCGAGAAAAACTGAAAACAAAATCTCACAAACGTTTTACTTCGTCACTATGACTTCTTGTTATTTCTTCTCTCTTCAACACGATCAGCTAATCGAGTCATGCAATGCCTTGAGTCACTTTGTACATTTTTTTCTTTTTATTCAAGTTGTTTTTCATCACATCGAAACATTTGGGGGGAAAACAACAGAAATCACCAAGAAGGCGGGGGTGGGGGGGGGCACGTATGCATATGTATACACACATATCTACTCGTCTACACAAACATAAACATCACTGGTGACATGAAAGCGCAATAGAAAAACACTGAAAAGCTTACAGAAAATACATGTCACAGATTTCGTATTTGATATGGAATTCTGATCATTCACTAGCACAGAAAAATTTCGCATTCCATATTATTGTTCAGCATACTGTTTTATCATGCCATATATATATATATCAACGAATTTATTTCATTTCTTTGTTTGGATTATATAACTATACGCACACAGAACAATGTGGTTTGTTGAAGGAAAGAGTACGCCAAAGACATCCTAAGAACTCTGACAAAGATCAAAGTAATTGACTAAGGATTACTAAGGCTATTGATCGGGTAAGGCATGAAGAACTAATCAACCAACTAGAAAGGCTCAATGCTGCTAGAAAGGATCTAAGAATAAGAAGAAAATATGTATGGGAACCAACAGCAGCAATGAGAGTAGAACATTAAATAAACTCTTTCCAAAATATGAAAAGAGGTGACAGGCAGGGTTGTGTTCTGTCACCAGGTTTGATTCACTTATAGGAAAACCATCATAAAAAACTAGAAGAATGCCCTGAGATAAAGGTTGGAGGAAAAATATTAAACAAGATTTGTTAAGCAGATGACACCGTTCTAATTGTGAAAATGACAAAGACCTACAAAATCTATTAAATATAATAGAAACAGAAAGCATAAATACAGAGCTGAGGCTAAACACAAAGAAGATTAAAGTCATGGTAATCAGTAAAAAACAAGAAATCCCCTCATGCAAAATAGCAGCAAATGGCACAACACTGAGACAAATTGATAAAATGAAACGTCTGGGAACATCATCTCACCAGATGGCAGAGGCACATTAGAAATAGCCAGCAGAATCGGCCAAGCTAAAAGAGCATTCCAGAAAATGAAAAGCGTTCTTATCAAGACATGCCTATTAATTAACATCAGGTAGAGACTGCTTCTGTGTTATATATAACCGATACTATTGTATGGATGTGAAGCATGGACAGATAACACGCAAAGTCAGAACAAGATTGAGGCAGCGAAATATGGTTTCTAAGATGAATGTTAAAGAGTTCCACGGAGAGCAAAGAAAACAAACGTGACAGTCTTGAAAGAGGCAAACACAAAAAGAAGATTAATGAAGAATATTAGGAAAAGACAAGCAGCCTTTATTGGACATTTTATGAATCCAAAGACATCAAAAATTGGATGACATACAACAAACTTCAGCTAAATGATGACAAGACAGAGGCTATCCTCATTGGCACCCGTCAGAGACTTTCTCAGCTGCCCCTCTTTCTCTCCCATTGTGTGGCACATCAGTCCCAATTTCTGATTCAGCTAAAAACCTTGGTGTCTGCATTGACTCTACCCTCTCCATGAACAACTTTGTTTCTCAAACTGCCAGATCTTGCTACTATCACCTCCATCGTATAAGCCTGATCAGAAAGTATCTCTCTGTGAAACAACTGCAAAACTCGTTCTCTCCTTCATAATGTCTCGCATTGACTATTGCAATTCACTCCTGTCCGGTCTTCCTGCCTCCACCACTCACATCCTACAGCGCATTCAAAACAATGCTGCACGTCTTGTACTCAAAAAGAAAAAAGCTGACCACATATCTCCTCTCCTGGCACAACTTCACTGGCTCCCTGTATCAAAGCGCATACAGTACAAACTAGACACCATGTGCTACAAAAGCCTCAATAACTCAGCCCCCGATTACCTGTCAAGCCTACTTGAGATCTATGTTCCCTCACGTACCCTCCGCTCTGCCTCCGATCCTCTGACTTTTCGCTTTCCACGCACTAAGCTCAATACCTATGGTCCACGAGCCTTCTCTGTTTCTGGTCCGCTCTCCTGGAACAAACTTCCTCTCTCAGTCCGTCAGCAACCTACTTTTGTCTCCTTCAAGTTCGCTCTCAAAACTCACTTTTTCTCCTCTGCATAAAATCCTGACCTCACTCAATCCCCTCTGCAGCCTGTCTCCACTCGGAGGGGAATCACATTGCAATATATAATTGTATATAATATGCTCTCTATAATTTTCCATTGTTTTTATTCTTTCTCCCCATTTATAGCCGTGTGGTGTGTGTGGTGTGTTGTGTGTTGTGTGTGTGTGTGCGTGGGTGCGTGTGTGTGCGTGCGTGCGTGCGTGTATGTGCGTGCGTGCGTGTGTGTGTGTTTCAGCGCTTAGATTTGATTTTATCAAGATTTTGTGCTATATAAATATTGTAATTATTAATTATTA
>JAPXFY010001301.1:27500-38095 GCA_030674185.1 Monoplex corrugatus | reverse complement strand
TTTTTTTAACATGAGACTATAAAAAAACCACAGAGAAATGTCATAAGTTTCAGTTTCAATTTCAGTTTCTTACGATAATGTCTGTGTACTTGTAATGCGTTCCATTTGCACGGCCGCCACTGATGCCATGTGATGGAGAAGATCCAAGATGATCTTAGAACAAGCCTAAAATTTTTATTTTAATTCAATTCAAAAGCCTGCACATAAACCCCATAAGCTAACAAGATTCTGGGATCCTACCTTGTGCACGGGAGACAGAGAGACAGATATATATATATATATATATATATATATATATATATATATATATATAGATAGATAGATAGATAGATAAGATAGATAGATAGATGGATGGATAGATAGATAGATAGATAGATACATAGATAGATAGATAGATAGATCGATCGATAGATAGATAGATAGATAGATAGATAGATCGATCGATCGATAGATAGATAGATAGATAGATCGATAGATAGATAGATAGATAGATAGATAGAGAGAGAGAGAGAGTGATAGATAGACAGATAGATAGATAGATAGATAGATAGATAGATAGATAGATAGATAGATAGATAGATAGACAGACAGACAGAGACGCAGAGATAAAGAGAGGCAGAGAAAAGAGACAGAGAGAGAGAGAAAAAGAGACAGACAGACAGACAGACAGAAACAGACAGACAGAAACAGACGGACAGAGACAGAGACACAGAGAGAGACAGAGAGAGAAACAAGCAGAGACATAGAGAGAGAGAGAGAAAGAAAGAGAGACAGAGAGAGAGAGAAAGAGAGAGAGAGAGAGAGAGAATGTCACCAACATCGTCGTTATCTTTTGACTGGTATGGCAACAAAATATAGACACTTGTTATGTTCTGAATGTCATAAACGAACGACTATAAAACAGCAATAAATAAAAAAAGGAATGAGATGATCAAATTGAGAACGTGGGGGGCAGAGATGACAATTAATGAAGTGATTGGAATCGCTTGTGTTCTAAAAGTTTTGATGCTATGAATTAATTTCCAATTTGCTAGCAAAATTGAACGTCATCAATTTGAAGATATCGTCTTTTTATTCATTCATTTTGAGAAAAGAAAAAAACAAACAAATAATGGCATTGCTTTATCCCTGCACATTGTGTACAAAAGTAGTTTCGTGGTAAAAGCACCTGCTTAGTATTAGTGGGGCATGGGTTCGATCAGACAGAGATGTTTCATCATCCCTTATCCATTACATATTTTTATGAACTGCTCGTGTTAAAGATCCCACAGCAGCAATGCAGTTGTCCTGCAAAAAAAAAAAGAAAAAGAAAAAAGTCTGGGAAACAAACCTTCGCTGTCATAAGTGAACAGAAACATACTCGTACAGAATAAAAAGCAAACAACAACGAAGATTAATGGATTGAGCTGTGCCGTGGTGAGAGTCATTTAAAATCCATATAGTTAATTCATAATGACCTACACATGAATAAAGAGAAATTGAACACAACAACAACGATAACAACAACTACACACATGCACACACACATACACACACACACACACACACGCCACGCACACATACACACACACACACACACACACACAACACACACACACACACACACACACACACACACACACAACTGAAATGCAGTTTCTAAGAAGAATGTTAAGAATTCTATGGACAGCAAAGAAAACAAACGAGACAGTCTTGAAAGAGGCAGACATAAGAAGAACATTAATAAAGAAGATTAGGAAAAGACAGGCAACATTCACAGGACAGTTTATGAAGCCAGAGAAATCAGAGCACCTAGTCACAACAGAAAAGTTGGAGCGAAAGATAGAACCAAGTAGACCCAGGGAGGAAATATTGGACGGACTTGCAGAATGGTTGAGGGCAGAGAAGATAAGAGATGTGCTTGCAGCGACAAGGGATAGATTCGTATGGAAGGCCATGATCACCAACGCCAAACGGCAGGGCACATGATGATGGGACAAACTAGCGTCTATTCGCACTAAAGGTCCGGATATGTTATTCGTCAATATTCATTACTTCTTTGTTGTTTTTATTGTCGTTGTCTTGTGTTTTACATATGAGATATAACAGGTGGAGAGATATGTGTTATTACAATATGTGACCTCCCATCACCAGTTCAGTCTTAATTCGCAGTTAGTCAAAAAGCACTAGGAGCTGTAAAGGTGACTGAAGGTCTATCTGGGTGTTTTGATTTTTCTTAAAATTGATTTCTGTGGACTATAATCTATCCCCAAGAATGTTTTTTTCTTGAAAAAATATCATTAATCAATTGAAATTTGTATTTTTATGCAGTGACAGTAGCAGACAGAACGCAATTTTTTTTTTTTACTAAAATTACCTTTTTTGTCTCATATTGTGAACCGTAACATGTACAAGACCCCGACAAGTAATATACTGACAGAAAGCATTGGTGCACCTTTCAGATAATGACAGCTAAAGTTAGAAACAAACCGGGTCAAAGCCACCAAATAAAGAAATTTAAGGTAAATGTGTAGGAGAGTACATAAAAACTTTAGAGGCCATTTTTTTCAAAATGGCAGTCGTACAACTTAATAATTTTAAACATACATAACGTCTACATATTTTTTAGGACAAGCTTTATTCAAGTACCAAAATAATCAGCAGAATGTACACTTTCCAGTGATATATATATCTCAAAATGCCCAAAATGCTAGTTAAGACTGATGTCGTGCTGGGAGGTCACATATAGTCTGTTCTTCTTCTTATTTTTAAATTACAGATTGATACAAGGAAAGACGTAGACCTCACTCCAGACAAGACCTCACGATATTGCCAGCGTGTGGGACTTATGCAATGGCTTAGGGTAAATGCCGTGATCATTTTGGAATTTGTCTATCACATGGCCTCCTTGGCATAACTGCATAAGAAATTTATACCGAGTGCAGAGATGCCATCTTAAGAAACTGAAGCTGAAACAGACAAACTGGACAGGCAGAGCAATTTGTGACATACTTTCGTGTACCTTCATCTTCATACAGCACACAAACTTAGGGGCTGTCTCTGATATTTTGTTATCTACATCACCTTAAAATACGATTTGCATTATTTGCATATTTTTCCACTAATAAACACATCAGAGCAAATTACACAACCAAAGAACTCTGTGTGTAAAATGTCATAGATTCTACTTATATAAGAAGCCAAAAATAAACATACAGAGCTACGAAAGAAACACGAATAGATATCAAACAACATTATTGCAACATTGTGCTAAAACAATGTGTTTGACGATTAAATTATAACAGAATAAGAAGAGAACTCCTGTTTCTCTTTTTGTTCAGAATGCAAAGAGGAGAAAAATACCAGACATGACAATCTACGTCTATTTACAAAACAAAACAAGAAAAGTGCTATATACTTTACTAGTTAGCACATGATGCAACAAATCTAAAAGAAGGGAAAAGAATGATAGAAATATTTCGAAATAAGATAGAATATGGAACAAACAAACTGGTCAAGTCAACTAACAATGCATTGTTTTTTGTTTGCTTACTTAAACCAAATTCTTTTTGTGTAATATTTAGTTTAATGATTGGTTCATTTGTATTGAGTTTCTAGTGACCTTAGAGTGTAGGGAGTTTAGGACTGAAACACTTGCTTGAGGGGTGTTTCTCCTCTGAAAACTTTCTGCTGTCCAGCTTTCCCAACAGTTTCTTGCCATCTGCTAATTATTTCATTTGCATCCAATATTTAGTGATATGTTTCAATTAGAGTCAAAATGTTAAAGAAAGGTGATATTTAGTGGTAAAATATTAACAAAATACAAATCAAAATATTTCAAACCAGTTGTTGTGGTATAGCAGTTAGCACAATAGACCTACCAACTGGAAGGTTGTGGATTCAAATCCCCATAAATCATTTTTAAAAAGTCGGTGTGGGATTTTTCGGCTCCAGCAGGGTTCTACCCAGAGTTGAGCGTGCTCTGAGATCATTGGGAAGATTGGGACCACACGCTCGAGTCTCATCCACTTCACGGATGCATCACAGAAGATGCCCTTAAGTCTTCTGACAAACATTGCATGTCTCTTACATCTTATAGGCCAGTCTGACAGCAGTTTATATTATTACAGTAAACGTAGAATACACCCCTCTCACGTTGTCTCAATCGTAAATCAAAAACTCCTTGGCATCATGATTTTTATCTTCATCGTTATTTTCAAAATTGCATTGTAAAAACCGTGTCAGCTTCTGTGGCCATTAAGGTGGCATTGAAAATGGGACAGAAGAAAAAATAATGGTGAGCACAAACGAAATTTTCCAACGTGCGATGATCCTGAATAAAAACAAATCAAATAGCGTCCATCTATCCCTAGAGAACAAAGAATCACAAGCTGAAGTGGATTGAAGGTACTACTGATTTTTATTTTTTTATTTTTTATTTTTGTGTTTTTTTGTGTGTTTTTTTTGTCACGCTCTTTTCCTTAGTCTTGTCTGGTGCCTATTATCCATCCATCTCCAGAGAACATGGAATCATCGTGGGCTAGGATGGGCTGGAGGATTTATTTCTGATTTTTCGACACGTTCTCTTCCATACTGTTGCCCGTTGCCTTATAGCCTCTCTCCTCCTCGTTCCACTTTGATCATCTAGATACAAGTATTTAACTTCAGCAAAACTATTAATCTCAGCCATCTAAACCTATGACCATGTTTACCAGGAGCATTTGTATCTTAGACCTTTCACTGCATTTAAAATGCACTCGAAATATAACTAAATGTGTTTGGAGAATAACCTAGAAATCTTTGCTGACATTTATACACATCTTTTCTGTGTAGCTGCGACTGGACTGGGCTAAGAGCCACATGCAGATTATGTTTTTTGTTAAGCACTGCGTATTCCCCTAGAATTCTGTCAAATCATCGACAATGATAAACACGTGCCTTCGAGTTGATAAAAACCTATCCATAAATCAGTGATATTTTTGCTACAGAAACACAAACAAACCTCTGTTGTTTGGAAAGAATCTTCCCTGCAAATCAATCTCTGTCTCTCTCTGTCTTTCTCTCTCCCTGTCTCTGTCTCTCTCCCTCTCTCTCTGTGTGTCTCTTTCTGTCTCTCTCTCTCTCTCTCTCTCTCTCTCTCTCTCTCTCTCTCTCTGTATGTCTCTCTGTGTGTCTCTGTTTATGTCTCCGTCTGCCTGTCTGTCTGTCTCTCTCTGTATATATACACGCACACACACACAGAGAGACACACACGCACACACACACACACACACACACACACACACACACACACACACACACACACACACACACACAGAGGGACACACACACACACACACACTTGTATATATATATTATATATATCTATAAATATATATATATATAATAATAATAATAATAATAATAATAATAATAATGTGCACTTATTAAGCGCCTTTTCACCCGAAGGTGCCCAGGGCGCTTTACAAACAATTCAATACAGAACAAAAATGACAATTACATCAAGAATATATACAAATGCAAAAATCAAACACACTCACCCACACACCCAAACACACACACACACACCCACGCACACACACACATACACACACACACACACACACACACACACACACCACACACACACACACACACACACACACACACACACACACACACACACACACGCACAAACTTATGCTGTCAGAAGGAATTATCAAAAATACAGAAAGTTGAGATTAAGCAGAGCAGGTTCACGCAAATAGATGAGTTTTCAGGCCGACTTCAAAGTAACTTTGGAATCAGCGAAGCGAACTGTTTGTGGCAGACTGTTCCAGACTGAAGGACCGTTATAATGAAAGGCTCGCTGGCCAAAGGTTTTGGTTCTGATCTTTGGAATACAAAGGATGCGTGTGTCTGCGGAGGAACGGAGCTCTCTTGACGGTGTATAGAGCTGTAAGAGAGAGGACAGGTAAGAGGGACAGGAGGAAGTGACACAGTTATAACAGAGAGTGGATATTTTGAACTGAATCCTCGCATTTACGGGAAGCCAGTGTAGAGTTCTGAGTAAGGGCTGAACATGATCTTTCTTGGACGCTTTCAAAATTAACCTGGCTGCTGCATTTTGAACTTTCTGAAGTTTCTCTAGCAAATAATGTGGGCAACCAGACAAGAGAGAATTGCAGTAGTCAATGCGTGACAAAACAAACGCACAAACAAGGACTTTTGTAGCATCAACTGTGAGAAAGTGACGGATTGAAGCAATACGTCTCAGCTCAAAGTATGCAGACCTGCATGTATTTTTCACATGCAGGTTCATGGACAAAGTACTGTCTAGGTAGACACCTAGGTTCTTAACACTAGATGAAAACTGAATGTGGCTCCCACAAATGTCTATAGATAGCGGAAGTACCTGAGAACTAGATACTCTGTTTGATATATATATATGTGTGTGTGTGTGTGTGTGTGTGTGTGTATAGAGAGAGACAGACAGACAGGCAGACAGAGCCATAAACAGAGACACACAGAGAGACCTACACAGAGAGAGATAGATAGAGAGAGAGACAGAAAGAGACAGAAAGATGACATGTTAACAGGCGTACAATGACTAATACAGAGGCAAACTGTTGGCAGAAGGAGCAGAAGTTTTATAGAATGGTAGACACAAAGGCACAGGAAGATAATGATGACAAAAATATCAGAGAAATAAAGACCAGAAATAACAGGGGAACATGAGTAGAAGAAAAGAGCAAAACAGCAATAACAGATTGTTCCAGAAGGCCAGGATGCTATATATAACAGGAAATGTAAAGGAAGATGTGTAGCAATCAGTGTTACATGATAACCCTATTTCTACATACTTCCCAGCCACAATTCGGTACAATCTTCTTCTTCTCATCTTGGCCAAAACATGATGGACACAAATGCCAGAGATTTATCCCTCAACGGAAAATAAGAACTAAGTTTCCACATAAAAATATGCACATTGCATAATCATGTCTCCCTCTACCCAACGTGGAAAAAGAGAGAAGAAATGGTAAAGACATATGATAAAATTTCACTTCTGTTTCCCCAAGTATCATTCAATAGTGATACTGAAATCAAGTGATCCGTATATATTATTTTATTGATCTACTTCTCATCAGCACGAATAAAAAGACTAAAACTTAATGTATGATATCAGTTTTAGCTGCTTTTTTAACATTGTTGAGTCAGCTTTTAGGGGAGTGTAGTCTGTTTGTGAATATTTAGTGTGATATTGGTCAGAAGTCAATAACTTTCCCTCCATTTTAACACAGCGATTTAAAACCTTTGCTCACATTAATCTGAAGTCATCCATCAGCGACTGTGTTAAATGTGGTCAAATGTTACCCAAAGATGACCGTCACGTCTTTCCTGATACTTGTAAATGAATTTTACTTAATAATGACCTTAACCTATTGTACATTTTATGAAATTAAAAAGAAAAATAGTGACTTTAAGTCATGCTCAAGACAATTTTTTTGTATTTATAATTTTTATTAACCTAGATGTAGCTGCAAACAAAAATAACATGAAACTTGTCAAATAAACTCATGTATTCCATGAATCTTCAACTTGGGCCTAAATTCGATTGAATTTTGAATGATACAGCAGATACATTTTCAGAAATATAATTCCATATTTTGTATCATCCTGGTCAAAGTTTTAAGCCATGCTAATCCAAACATACGTATCCTAGCTTATTCAGTGCTGGTGACCTAAGTCTCGGATTACCCCCGTGGGGATGTCGGGGGCTCTTTCAGTGTAAATAGCATCCCCACCTTCTGGAAATTCTGTGCTAGAAATTTCCTCTTTTTGTCACTCTCTTTGTTTCTGTATTGTTCCTTTGTTTTCTGTCATTTTTTCGCGTCATTTTCTGCCTTGCTGGTCCGTTCACCTGTATGTGTTCGATAAAGTTTTACGTACTTTTTCCTAGGATTGATAATTAGGTGCATGTATTTAGTGCATTTTTGGCTTTAGGGAGGTAAGATATGCAGAAGCTATTATAGATAATTTATGCCTGTTTTTATGTATATGTTTTTGTATTCAGGTATGTTTTTTTGAATCACCTGTGCGATAAATTGGACGGAGTAATCAACGCCAAGGGCATGTCCCTAGATTATGTGTGCGAATGCATTGATATGTGAAATTTCCATTTTCTTTTTTTTTTTCCTTGTTGAAGTTTTGTATGTTTTGAAGCGGTTATAGCCCTGACATGCCTCTACGCAGTCGGCTGGGCTTTAAACAACAATAACAACAACAGATCTCGGATTTGGCAGAAATCCACTCGCTCATATTACTCAGTCTGTATGCAGAACATTGCTTGGTCTCCAGCCCAAAGTTTAAAAAAAGTTACAGATGGCACAGGGGGTATAACAACTATATGATGATTATATACTCAGGAAATTGCTCGCAAAAAAACTGAGAAAATGTTACTGATATACTCCTGTTTTGTTCACACTCACACACACACACACACACACACACACACACACACACACACACACACACACACACACACACACACACACACACACACACACACATACACACACGTACACACACACTCACACACACACACACATACACGCATTCGCTCTCTCTCTCTCTCTCTCTCTCTCTCTCTCTCTCTCTCTCTCCCTCTGTCTGTGTCTCTGTCTCTCTCTGTCTCTCTGATCAGTGAAAAGCAATTTATATTATACAAAAGCGCAGACAACAAGAAGAAGAAAGAAAGAAGAAAAGAAAGAAAGAAAAAGAAGACAAAGAAGAAGAGGAATTTGAAGAAGAAAGAGAAAAAGAAGAAGAAGAGGAAGAAGAAGAAAAAGAAGAAGAAGAAGAAAAAGAAGAAGAAGAAGAAGAAGAACAACAACAACAAGAACAAGAAGAAGAACAAGAAGAAGAACAAGAAGAACAAGAAGAACAAGAAGAAAAACAAGAAGAAGAACAACAAGAAGAACAACAAGAAGAACAACAAGAAGAACAACAAGAAGAACAACAACAACAAAAAGAAGATAGACCCAAAGATTGATTCTCTATTCTTCCAATTTCTTCCAATCATCCCATGTTGCTGTCATACTCCGGGTTATCCGGTATGGACTCTACAGTTACCAGGGTTTAACATGGACATCACTGAGTGTATGTAACTGACCATCTGTGGCTTTGGGTGGGGTTTTTTGTTTGTTTGTTTGTTTGTCTATTTGTTTGCTTGTTATTGTTGTTTGTTGTTGTTGTTGTTGTTGTTTTTGATTTTGGGGAGTTATTCGTTTGTTTGTTTGTTGTCGTTTTCACATGGAAGGGAGCATTCTGATCATTCTTATCTGTTATGCTTTGTGCGGTTACCCATTTGACATGACCGAAAACGAACAGATCAGAGCGACGGGCATCAAACAGCAACAGTGGATGAAGTTTGGATATGTGATCAGAATGTTGCTCAGCCAAGCTTTCGAGCTTACATTGCTCCGGTTTCAGAGACAGGTGTCTGTGGCATTGGATAGATAAGGTGGCAGACACTCTTTAAATCTACAACATATTCTCTACGCCGTTTATATGTAAAGGGAGAAGTAACGGAATCAACAGAAAGACAACTCCAAAAAAGCATACAAAATAGATTTTTAGACATATCAGATATGATGCAATATATTCCGGGCTCAAAACCGATCTGGATGAGAAAGTTTAGAATAACAGAACACAAATACAAAATATTTATTTCTAAGGAACACTACCTTTTGTAAATGCAGCATAAAAAATGTGGATCCAGCTTTGGGTTACATAAAGTTGATGATAACTTATTCTGGAAATACATTTTAATGTATACGATACTTTCTGCAGATATATAAAATTAGCATGGCAAACAGATTTACTTTCAGCACCGATTCTGTTTAATGACAAAATCAAAATTGGTAATGATATTATATAATTTACTATTTGGATTTAAGAGAAAACAAAAACAACAACAACTACAACAAAATAACGGGGGAGGGGGTTATTGATAATTGATCATTCATGACACCTGTTGACTCTAACAGAAAACAGATTGCATATCACATTATTGTCTTTTATGTAAAGGATTGGACTATCAATTAAGGAATACAAACAAATGCTTCGAAATTATGATTCTAAATATTTAGAACAATTGGGAACAAACGCTTCTCGGGACAGCGTATTTATTGGAAATCATAAAATACGAGAATATAAATTCAAATAGTTTTAAAATTGTGCATAGAATTGTGGGAACGAATGCCATTCTATAAGAATTTGGACTTGTGAATAAGGATCACTGTAACTTCTGTTTGGAAACGAAGGACAATATCGGAAGTGTTTAAATTTCAAAAGATTCTGGATAAAATAGAAGAATTGTTGAACTCAAAATGAATCATTTGTGCGAACAGAAAATTATCCAAAAACGTAATGTCTTTTAGTGAAAATATGCGTTAACAGTCAATGTTTGATTCTGTAGTCCTTAAATGAAAAATGTGTAATCATCCTAGCATTGTAGGATAAAAATCTAGCAAACACCTTTTTTTTCAAAGATATATTACCACAAAATACATGACAGAAGAATGTAATGCAAACATAAGATGGTACGCACACACTTTTAGAGAACAATGGCTGAC
>JAPXFY010001301.1:12500-15000 GCA_030674185.1 Monoplex corrugatus | reverse complement strand
CACAGATGGTACATTCTGATTTCAAGAGTACTTCGGTCCTTCTCCAGAAACGTTTCGTATGTAAACAATTCTAAAATATATATTATTATCAATAATAATTATGTGATAAATAATGTCTAAAAGACTGAAAAGATAACCAGCGGCTTCAGGACATCTGGCTCTCAAGCCAAAGTTCTCGCCATACAGGTTGGAGCAAGGGGATTGGCAGGCACATTAGCCAATGACCTCATGAAACAGCTCTCGATTTCTGGGAGACAGAGAGATCCAGGGCCCTACAGGCAATGGCAGAAGCAGCAGAAAAAGAGTTCCAGCTGAATCTGGACCAGGAGGTACAAAAGCGAACTTAATTAGGCTTAACACTCAACCAAAATGTTGTTGGTGACCGATATCTAAGTGGTTAAGACATCCGCCACAAGGGTGACTTTGCCTTGAGAAGCCTGATTATCGCTGGTTCGATTCCAGGTTGACAAATTTCTAGAAAAAATGGCGACATTTTCAGTTTCAGTTTCAATTTCTCAAGGTGACGTCTCCGCACTCGGAATGAATTCCACATGCACTAACGTCACAGATGCCATGTGATGGGGAAAACACCCACGCTGATCACGACACAAGCCTTAAGCCTGCACATTAACCCCAAGAGCTGGCCAGCAGAAGGGCATCCGGAAAATCATGACCTGAATACAGCCCAGCCCTCCCTTGGAGTGTCAGGAGTTAAAGCACCAACACACTTGCTTGACGGGAGTGTCTCTTCTCTGAGGACCTTCTGCTGCCTGGTTCTCCTTGGGGTTTCTTGGTACTTCGTTTCCAAACAAAAGTTTTGACATGTGTTTGTTGTAAACCTTGCACAGACATCTTTGGTGGAAGTGTTCCAGATAGTGACCGAAGAACGTATTCTTCCGCTCGCCTCCATGCCTGCCAAGCACAGAGGATTTTTTTTTGAGAGTGGAGGGAGTGGTGCACTCTAAGGCAGATATCATCATAATCATCATGTGCCCTGCTGAATGGCGTTGGCGATCATGGCCCTCCAAACGAATCAATCTTTTGTCGCTGCATGCACATCTCTGTCCTCATCCACTCCGTAAAACCCCTCCAATATTTCTCCCTGGATCCACCTGGTGCTTTTTATTTTTTCGCTCCAGCTTTCCTGTTGTGACTAGGTGCTCTCTTTTACTACAACTTTCTTGTTGTGATTGGTTGTTTACATTTCTCTTGCCTCATAAAATGTACTATGCGTGTTGCTTGTCTTTTCCTAATCTTAAACAATCTTTTGAAAATCTGTCTGTCTGTCTGTCTGTCTGACTTTCTGTCTGTCTGTCTGAATCTCTCTCTCTCTCTCTCTCTCTCTCTCTCTCTCTCTCTCTCTCTCTCTCTCTCTCTCTCTCTCACGCACTCTTCTTCTTTGAAACAAACATACAAACAAATAAACAAACGTGTTAACGTTGTGGGCACGCAAATTTTAGAAGCACGCACAGGCACCATAACAACGCTGGCCATGTTTCCTTTTAAATGTTCACTACAAATCATCTGAACGGCATTTCTTACAAACAAACAACGGTGCGTTTTTTGTTTGTTTGGTTGGTTTAGTTTATTTCTTTTGTTTGTTTGTTTGTTTATTTATTAGTTTGTTTGTTTGTTTGTTTGTTTATTTATTTTGGAGCTTTTTTTTTCCGTTTATTCTGCAAGCAGTACTACGACGTTGCTTGAAAGTTAACCAATCGAGGGTGGGAGGGTGAGGAAGGAGAGAGAGAGAGAGAGAGAGAGAGAGAGAGAAGAGAGAGAGAGAGAGAGACAAAGAGAGAGAGTGAGACAGACAGACAGTCAAAGACAGGCAAACAGACACGGAGATACTGAGAGAGAAAGATAGAGGAAGAGGGGGAGAGAGAGACACACACATACACGAACAGACAGACAGACAGACAGAGAGTCAGAAAGACACACAGAGAGAGCGAGACAGACAGAGAGTCAGAAAGACACAGAGATAAAGAGAGAGTAAGAGAGACAGACGGGCAGACAGACAGACAGATAGACAGAGAGAGCGAGAGCGAAAAAAAGTTAGAGAGAGAGAGACAGACAGACAGACAGACACACAGACACACAGACACACAGACAAACAGACAAACAGACACACGCACACACAGACACACACACATGCACACACAGACACACACAACACACACACACACACACACACACACACACACACACACACACAAACACACAAAGGGGGGGGGGAGTTCTGAATGCAAAAGGGACCGGTATTGGGTCGTCTCACTTCAGTATGTGAACCACTTAACCATATATCAGCCCTGACATCCCCCTCCGAATATATAGAAACACTGGTTGATCTGAAACAACAAAACTACTCGTGGCTGTCGTATCTATTCATTCTGTTTCTCTTTTCTTTGGTTTTATTTTGTTCTGTGTTTTGTTGGGTGTATTTCAACCATGTCAGTCATTCTGGTTCTTTATATGTTGTTCCAATTTTTTATTTTTTATGTTT
>JAPXFY010001300.1:15000-32500 GCA_030674185.1 Monoplex corrugatus | reverse complement strand
TCAGTGTGTGTACCCAGCGTAAGGAACAATTTACCTTAGTCATTTTTTTTAATGTATCTTGTGAGTTTCTCGTATTCTGTTCCATATATTTTGTTTCTTGCGTTGTTGTTATGAAGTGTGTCACTTATGTGACATATCTGCACATCGCCAGTGCGGGCATTCAAGCCCACACAGAATACAAAACACATATCCGTAAATCGCTGTCATATGCAGGAGACAAGCCTTAAAGCTGATATACTATTTGGGGAGAGAGTGGAAAGATAACGAAAGGGAGAGAGAGAGAGAGAGAGACGCGGGGGGGGGGGGGGAGGGGAAGGGACGGAAAGAGAGACAAAGAAATCTATCTATCTATCTATCTATCTATCTATCTATCTATCTATCTATATATCTATCTATCTATCTTTCTATCTATCTATCTATCTATCTATCTATCTATCTCTATCTCTCTATCTAATGTCTGTCTATGTATCTATTGTATGTATCTGTGCACACACACGCACGCACGCACACACACACACACACACACACACACAAACATCTATCTATCTATCTATCTATCCATCCATCTATCTATCTCTTAGATAGAGAGAGACAGAAACAGAGAGAGAGACAGAGATAGAGACAGAGTGAGTTAACAAGAAATACCTGAGGCTGCTGGATGGGTCCCAGAGCAACAACACCACGCTACTTATCGGACAGTCATGTCCCAGCTCCTGTCTCCACATAGAACTATTTAGAAAAAGAAAAAAAAAGGAGTGGGGGAGGGGGGGGAGGCTGTCCAGCGAAATAAACATAACAAAACAAAACAAGTATGAACATTTTCGTTTGAAAACCGCATTATGTCTTATAATAATGGTCGTAAGACAACCAAGGGGAAAGCCATTTCGGTCTAAATATGCACAATGTGAGAGCCTTTCAGTGCTAATATTCCTTAAATGCTTTATGATATCTGTCAAGCGTTCGAGACACAATTTCTTTGCGTCTCTCACAGGAATAGTGTGTGTTTCTTGAGCATACGAATGGCCATTTCGAGACAGTGGTGTATGTGGAGGGGGGAGGGGTATGGAGGAAGGTGAGAGTGAGAGATTTCATCTTGATTTTTTGCTTTGGTCACAGTACATGATATATAGACCCACGCTCGCCTCCCACCCAAAGCAAAACAAAACAAATCACCAACAACCAACCAACCAACCAACCAACAACAGCAACAAACAAACAAATATACATACAACCAAAGAAAAAAAAACAACAACAACAACCCCCCCCCCCAAACAATTGGGGAAAAAAACATCACAACGAAACGAAAACAAAGAAAGAAAGAAACAACAACAACAACAACAACAACAAAAACCAACAAGTACTACTACAACTACCGATACTTCAGCTACCATCGCTGCCACCACTACCATATACTACCAGCACCGTTGATGTCTCTTATACAACCACCCCTCCTCCCGCTTCAGCCATGTCTCTTATACAACCACCCCTCCTCCCGCTTCAACCATGTCTCTTATACAACCACCCCTTTTCCCGCTTCAGCTATGTCTCTTATACAACCACCCCTCCTCCCGCTTCAACCATGTCTCTTATACAACCACCCCTCCTCCCGCTTCAACCATGTCTCTTATACAACCACCCCTCCTCCCGATTCAGCCATGTCTCTTATACAACCACCCCTTTTCCCGCTTCAGCCATGTCTCTTATACAACCACCCCTTTTCCCGCTTCAGCTATGTCTCTTATACAACCACCCCTCCTCCCGATTCAGCCATGTCTCTTATACAACCACCCCTTTTCCCGCTTCAGCCATGTCTCTTATACAACCACCCCTTTTCCCGCTTCAGCTATGTCTCTTATACAACCACCCCTCCTCCCGATTCAGCCATGTCTCTTATACAACCACCCCTTTTCCCGCTTCAGCCATGTCTCTTATACAACCACCCCTCCTCCCGATTCAGCCATGTCTCTTATACAACCACCCCTCCTCCCGATTCAGCCATGTCTCTTATACAACCACCCCTCCTCCCGCTTCAGCCATGTCTCTTATACAACCACCCCTCCTCCCGCTTCAACCATGTCTCTTATACAACCACCCCTCCTCCCGATTCAGCCATCTTCATTCCCGTCACCACCAGCACCATCGTCATTTTCACTGTTAGTAGTGTTATTAGTGAAAGTCATAATAAGTAAAAACACGAACTGAACTAATGTTATATGACGTTAGAAGCAAAATAATAAGCAAGTGTGTCAGGAATAGTTTGGCGGGGGGGGGGGGGGGGCAAGAAAGTAATGGTACAGACAACAATAATGGAACATGGCTGTAGATTTTTAATTCTGGACGGGTCAGAATTTGGTGAACTAATTTTGATAATAATTATGATCGCCTCATATGCCAACACTTATTTTCAGCATACTTGGTCTTAAAACAGTTGAGCGTCCACCTACACAACAGCAAAATTAAATTACCTAGCTGAACAGACAATTTCTTCTTTTTTTTTTAAACTGCAGAAAGCGTTACAGATATTGTCAATGTCACCACATAAAGACAAGAACCATCATCTCTACTACTGACCGAAACTTGAGAGAGAGAGAGAGAGATGTGTGTATATGTGTGTCAGAGAGAGAGAGAGAGATGTGTGTGTGTCAGAGAGAGAGAGAGAGAGAGAGAGAGAGAGAGAGAAGGGGGTGTTGGAGTGGGGTAGGGGATTTTTTTTGTATCAGGATATTACCGGCCATTTCAGGACAGTGTGTCGATCCCTGGAGAACAGGCCGTGTTTTCAGCTGTTAAGCACAATCAGTTTATGCCACAAAATTACTGAACGTTTCCAGTGCAAGTGGTTGTGGTTTTTGTGTGCCGCTTGTTGAGAATTGTCTACGCAGAGTTACTTCTTGTTGTTTTTATTTTGTCATGGTTTGTACAAGGTTGTGTATGTATCACGGGACTAGTTCGTTCAGCATTCATTTATAACAGTTTGTTTTGTTTTGTTACGATTTTTTCAGCAGTGTTCTTTTTCTTTCTTCGACTCAGATGTTCTTCAGCAAAATTATGTCGTTCTCCCCATGTTACTATCATATTTTATAATGCTTTACACCATTTTGTCAAGCTTATCACAGGTTTTGCTTGTTCAGTATTCATTTATGATACTCTTATTTTTGGATTCAGAGTTTTTTCCCTTCATAGTTGTATCATTCTCCCAATTGTATTTTCTCACATGTTGTAAAAGTGTATTTCTCTTGTCATGTTTCTAAATCAAGTATTACAACAGCCCTGCCCATCGTATCTGAAATCTTGTCACTGCTTCAATTCTTAACAAAAATGTTTGGGTGATTAACGTCTCAATTTTTGTCACAGTTAGTGGTAGTGACCTACAGTTTGGACTATGTGCAAGTTTGATTCTTTTATCGCACTAGTATTTAGAATTCTCTGGCATGTTATTCTGTGTGATAAAATACATAGTTGTTATTGGCCAAAATGAAGTATGCTAGCATTAGTAATCGATTATCAATAATTGAAAATGAGGCAAAGAAGGGAAAGGAAATTGTAAAATTTGTATTTGATAAAATATATATATACAATTGTCAATGATCAAAATGAAGAATGCTAGCATTGTTCATGGATTATTGAAAATGGAAAATGAGGCAAATAAGGGAAGTTGAAGAAAACAAAGCAGAAAACAGGACCATTTGGCATAGTGTCTAACACTAAATTCTCTCTCTCTCTCTCTGTCTTTCTCTCTCACGCGCGCGCGCGCACGCACGCACACGCACGTACACATACACACACCTCTGCTTACCCTTCCCTCTGTTCCAGCTACAAAGTGCATCTAAACAACAAAATCCCAGGACAACAAACAGAAAGCAGTTGTCTGTGGCCAAAAAAGTGGAACCACTCAACTTGATGACCAAAGCACACGCACCCAGACAGACGAAAGGAAATTAAGATCGTCAGACTATGTTGATAATTTCACACTGAAGCAGAATGTTAGACTATGTTGATAATTTCACACTGAAGCACAATGTTAGACTATGTTGATAATTTCACACTGAAGCAGAATGTTAGACTATGTTGATAATTTCACACTGAAGCAGAATGTTAGACTATGTTGATAATTTCACACTGAAGAACAATGTTAAGAGAAACTATGTTGATAATTTCACACTGAAGCATAATATTAGACTATGTTGATAATTTCACACTGAAGCATAATATTAGACTATGTTGATAATTTCACACTGAAGCACAATGTTAAGAGAAACTATGTTGATAATTTCACACTGAAGCATAATATTAGACTATGTTGATAATTTCACACTGAAGCATAATATTAGACTATGTTGATAATTTCACACTGAAGCATAATATTAGACTATGTTGATAATTTCACACTGAAGCACAATGTTAAGAGAAACTATGTTGATAATTTCACACTGAAGCATAATATTAGACTATGTTGATATTTCACACTGAAGCATAATATTAGACTATGTTGATAATTTCACACTGAAGCATAATATTAGACTATGTTGATAATTTCACACTGAAGCATAATATTAGACTATGTTGATAATTTCACACTGAAGCACAATGTTAAGAGAAACTATGTTGATAATTTCACACTGAAGCACAATGTTAAGAGAGACTATGTTGATAATTTCACACCCATGCAGAATGTCAGACTATGTTGATAATTTCACACTGAAGCATAATATTAGACTATGTTGATAATTTCACACTGAAGCACAATGTTAAGAGAAACTATGTTGATAATTTCACACTGAAGCACAATGTTAAGAGAAACTATGTTGATAATTTCACACTGAAGCACAATGTTAAGAGAGACTATGTTGATAATTTCACACCCATGCAGAATGTTAGACTATGTTGATAATTTCACACTGAAGCAGAATGTTAGAGAGACTAAGTTGATAATTTCACACTGAAGCAGAATGTTAGAGAGACTATGTTGATAATTTCACACTGAGGCAGAGTGTTAGAGAGACAATGGTGATAATTTCACACTGAAGCAGAATGTTAGACTATGTTGAATTTCACACCGAGGCAGAGTGTTAGAGAGACAATGGTGATAATTTCACACTGAAGCAGAATGTTAGACTATGTTGATAATTTCACACTGAAGCAGAATGTTAGAAAAACTATGTTGATAATTTCACTCTGAAGCAGAATGTTAGACTATGTTGATAATTTCACATTGAAGCAGAATGTTAGAGTACGTTGATAATATTACACGGAAGCAAAATGTTAGAGAGACTATGTTGATAATTTCACACTGAAGCAGAATGTTAGACTATGTTGATAATTTCACACAGAAGCAGAATGTTAGAGAGACTATTGATAATTTCACACAGAAGCAGAATGTTAGACTACATTGATAATTTCACACTGAAGCAGAATGTTAGAGAGACTGTGTTGATAATTTCACCATGAACCAGAATGTTACACTATGTTGATAATTTCACACAGAAGCAGAATGTTAGAGAGACTATGTTGATAATTTCACTCTGAGACAGAATATTAGAGATAGTATGTTAATAATTTCACACTGAAGCAGAATGTTAGAACGACTATGTTGATAATTACACACTAAAGCAGAATGTTAAGAGAAACTATGTTGATAATTTCAGACTGAAGCAGAATGTTAGAGAGACTAAGTTGCTAATTTTACACTGAAGCAGAACGTTAGAGAGACTGCGTTGATAATTTCAAACTGAAATAGAATGTAAGAGAGACTATGTTGATAATTTCACACTGAAGCAGAATGTTAGACTAAGTTGCTAATTTTACACTGAAGCAGAACGTTAGAGAGACTGCGTTGATAATTTCACACAGAAGTAGAATGTTACACTATGTTGATAATTTCACACTGAAGCAGAATGTTAGAGAGACTATGTTGATAATTTCACACAGAAGTAGAATGTTACACTATGTTGATAATTTCACACTGAAGCAGAATGTTACAGAGACTATGTTGATAATTTCACACTGAAGCAGAATGTTAGAGAGACTATGTTGATAATTTCACACTGAAGCAGAATGTTTGAGAGACTATGTTGATAATTTCACACTGAAGCAGAATGTTAGAGAAACTATGTTGATAATTTCACACTGAAGCAGAATGTTAAGAAAGACTATGTTGATAATTTCACACTGAAGCAGAATGTTAAGAAAGACTATGTTGATAATTTCACACTGAAGCACAATGTTAGAGAGACTATGTTGATAATTTCACACTGAAGCAAAACAAGTCAGGTTGTTTTAAAAATTTCACAGTGAAGCAAAAGCAGATCGTCCGAATATGTTAAACATTTTACAGCGAAGCTAAATAAGATCGTGAACCAAATTCAGATTGTCAGACTATGTTCATCATTTCACAGTGGAGCAAATTCTGATCGTCAAACTATGTATATCATTTCACAGTGGAGCAAATTCAGATTGTCAGACTATGTTCATCATTTCACAGTGGAGCAAATTCAGATCGTCAGACTATGTTCATCATTTCAACAAGAAACCGCCTGCTCAGTGCGGGCAAAGCAGCGTACTATACATATACAGGCAACCTAGAAAAATGGTACGCTTAAAACACCACGGAAGGCGGTCACAAATTTTCGATACATGTCTTGTCAAAAATGAAACAAGAAATAAGTAATAAACAAACAAACAAACAAACAAACAAACAAACAAACAAAACATTCAAACAACAACGGAAAGACACAGAGACAGTAAGAAGGAAACGAGAAAGCGATAGCAAATAAAACCAAACCAACATCTTGACAATCTGCCAGGTATCTTAGGTACAGTCATTACGTGCAGGAAGCGGTTACTGGCTGAAACTCTTGTGATATTTATTTCCAACGCAAAACCGCCACGGTAGGTCTTCTACTTTGATTGCGGAAACAAGGTGTCCCATTTCTTTCCGCAACAGAAATGGAAGAACACTACGCGGGTATTTCAGTGGAGACAGAATGGCTGTATCCCTTTTTCTAAAACGTTGAAAAAATATGGGAGAAAAGAAATAGAGGCAGTTAGCTTTTACTGTACAGCCTTGGAAAGTGTTCTGTTTCCATGAACAAGAAAACCGGGAGAAGAAATGAATGCATGTACTTTTTTTTATACTAAATATAGCTGAGTCGAACACTAATAATTATACAGGCATTTCATGATGTAAACATGATAGACAAGCATTGAAAGAGACGTGGTCCACCCTCATCGTATTACAATCTAACTCTGGCACTTCACATGCGTCATTGTTCAGTCCGTGATAATAATCATGACTCTTACATAGAACGATATCCCAGAACAGTTAAGTTCAGAGTGCTTTGCAGCGATCAGGTAAAAAGAAACAAAATAATAGAAAAAAAAATGTACTTCTTCTTTATTTAAAAAAACATTCAACCCTTTTTTAAGTTCATTTCTAAGAAGACACAAAGACAAATTCAAGAAGACAAATGGAAGAGTAATTACGATAAAACTAAGATTGAACAAATTACGATAACAATAAGATTGAACAAAGATAACATACATGTATCGTATCCACAAACCATATGCCATGCACATACTTGCATGAACAATAATAACTTGCATGAAACATAATAAACTGAAAGCATAAAACAGAAATGATCAATAACACACACCGGTAGTTTATTTTTTTTCAGCACGATAATTATTTTCATGCACGATACAAATAACATCGTATGTATTAGACACGAACAGACAATAATATCATGTTTCTGTTGTAAGTGACGACTCATGGCTTACAGGGACGGGGATTCTCGTCGGATATGCGGATATCCGCGGACAAAATTCCCCCGTGGGGATGCCGGGGGCTCTTTCGGTTAGTATCCTCACGTTGTGGAAATTCTGTGCAAGACGTTTCCTCTTTTCTGTCACTTTCTTTGTTTCTTTCTTCTTCCTTTTGCTTTTTTCATTTCTTCCTATCATATTTTGCCTTGCTGGTCCATTCACCTTTATGCGTTCGATAAAAGTCTTCCGCACTTTCTCTTAGGATTGATAATTGGATACATGTATTGAGTGCAATTTTGGCTCCGGGGGAAATGTGATCTGCGGAAACAATTTTAGGTAATTTAGGCCCGTTTTTATGTATCAAAGTTCCTTAGTTATGTTTAATTTTGTATTCAAGTATAATTATTTTTAAATCCCGTATGTGATAATTGGACGGAGTGGTCAACGTCAGGGACATCTCCGGAAATTGTTTTTTGCGAATGCATCGATATGCGTACTTAATTTTCTTTTCCTTTTCTTTTCCTTCCTGTTGAAGTATTGTATAAGTTTTAAAATGGTTATAGCCCTGATATGCGTACCTAATTTTCTTTTACTTTTCTTTTCCTTCCTGTTGAAGTATTGTATAAGTTTTAAAATGGTTTATAGCCCTGATATGGCTGTAGACAGTCGGCTGGGTTTTAAAGAATTAGATAATATAAATCCACGGCAAATACAATTAGTTCGATCGGTTTACACAGATCCCTTCTTCGGAAATTCCATGTCCAGCTTCTTCTTTTTTGTTTTCAAATTAGAGTGAAGTTTGATGAGTATGATTTATGATTTGATATGTGCATGCACAGAAATAAACTAATGCAGAAAATACATTTTTCAAGGAAGCCTGAATGTCTAATACGATTTTTGAAAGTGAGCACTCGGATTTCCTCGTTTTTCTTTTCAGCTGTTCCCACCCCTGAATGATAAACATAACATAACATAACATAACATAACATAACATAACATAACATAACATAACATAACATAACATAACATAACATAACATAACATAACATAACATAACATGACATAACATAACATTTACAAGGCACCAAATCTTGATTCAAGAGTCAAATCGAGGGGCGCACTCACATTACCCACCAAAACAATCACCAACAAAGATAAAACCTTTAGGGCACAAAGCTCAGGCTAATTTAAGGGGTGGGGGTGGGGGGGGTCGTCCTCCCTTTGTATCTCTCTCTCTCTCTCACACACACACACACACACACACGCATGCACGCACACACGCACGCACGCACACACACACACACACACACACACACACACACACACACACACACACAAAATGCTGAGCTAGGGCTCTCTCAAAACTGTTCGGCGAATGACCCTTGACCCAAGTTGTCATTCTCCCTGTCTCTGTTTCTGTCTGTCTGTCTGTCTGTCTATCTATCTATCTATCTTTGTCTGTCTGTCTGTCTGTTTGTTTGTCTGTCTATCTCTGTCTGTCTATCTGTGTCTGTCTGTTTGTCTGTTTATCTGTGTCTGTCTATCTGTGTCTGTCTATCAGTGTCTGTCTGTCTGTCTGTCTGTCTCTCTCTCTCTCTCTCTCTCTCTCTCACACACACACACACACACACACATACACGCACACGAACAACACATTTTAAAAGAATAAATCACCAGAGTAGAAGGATTGAGGATGTGGACACGAATGAAAGAACTGCTGGGAAAAGAATTAAAAACAACGAATGAACAAACAAACAAACAAACAAACAAACAAACAAACAAACAAACAAACAAACAAACAAACGTTTTGTGAGATTGGATGTGAATAGAGGTAGGGACAGACTGTGTCAAACAATGAATGGGCAATGAGTTCCAAATTTTAACAGCAAAGGGGGGGGGGGGGGGAGGGGAGGGAAGTAAAAGCCCTTCCGCCATGTTTTTCTCTTTTACACTCTGGGACTCGTAAGGTCTGTCGTCAGAGGCGGAAAGGACAGACCGAGAAAGAGCATCGATGTGCGAAGGTTCTGAAAGGTATTGTATTGGGGTGCCGTTCTCTGTTTGACTTGAGAACAAAGACCAGCTGCTTTGTGCTTGATGCGTTGTTCCGGATATATTTGCTGTTGTTGTTGTTGTTGTTGTCGTTGCTGTTGTTGTTGTTGTTGTCGTTGTAGTTGTTGTTGCTTTTGTTGTTGTTGTTGCTGCTGTTGTTGTTGTTGTTGTTGTTGTGTGTTTCTCGCCTTCTGTCGTTTCCTCTCTGTTGTACTTGACACGTTTGTTCCACGTATCTTTGTTGTTGTTGTTGTTGTTGTTGTATGTGTGTTTCTGGCCTTCTCTCGTTTACTCTGTGTCCGCCTGTCTGTCTGTTTGTTGGTTTGTCTGTCTGTCTTTCTCTCTCTCTCGCATGCACGCACGCACGCACACACACACACGCATGCACGCACGCACGCGCTCACACACACACACACACACACACACACACACACACACACACACACACACACCCTCTGCCGCTCTGTTGTGTAAATCTCTGTTTTAGTTAAAACAGAATATTGTAAAAGAAACAGGGTGAGGCATAATGTGGAATAGAGTGGAACTCTTTCAAATACTCATCATTATCACTATACTATGTGCCATGCCGCATGACGTTGGCGATCTTTGGCCCTCCATACCAATGTATTTTTGGTTTCTACAAATTTATCTTCTGCTCTTTCTGTCTCCATTCACCCTGTAGAAGTATGATGTTTTCTCCCTTGGTGTAACGGGTGTTCTTGTTCTTTCTAGCTTTCCTGTTCTGACTGAGTGTTGAAATATCACTTACCTCATAAGATGTCCTAGAAACGTTGCTTGTCTTTTCCTAATCTTCTCCATTAAAGTTCTTGTTTGTTTGCCTCTCTCAAGACTGTCACGTTTGTTTTGGTTTTTTGCTGTCGATGGAACTTTTACATTACATTCGTAGAAACCACATTTCAACTACTTCAATCTTGTTCTGACTTTGCATGGTGGTAGTCCACGCATCACATCTGTACAACAGTATTGGTTCTATATAACACTCAAGAACTATCTTCCTGATGATAATTGATAAGTATTTGTTGGTAAGAAAGCTTTTCATTTTCTTCAATACTGTTTTGCCTTGGGCAGTTCTACTGGATATTTCTGATGTGCATCTGCCGACACATCCGCGCGTACAGAGAGAGAGGGAGAGAGAGAGAGAGAGAGAGAGAGAGAGAGAGAGAGAGAGAGAGAGAGAGAGAGAGAGAGAGAGATAGAGGGAGAGAGAGAGAGATAACTGAAACTGAAAATGTTTATTGTCATTACCCGAAAAGGTCTTTTGACAAGGGGGATAACAATTTTCCAGTAGTGCGACACATAATCCACTCTTTGTATGTGCGCAAATTCTTCACGCATAATCAAAAAAAATATCGAACATCCATTCCTTAAACAGTCGAACATATTCAAATCATATATAATGAACAATCATCCATTTTACCACTACTACATAATACAAAGAAAACAACAACAAAAAATATCAGAACAGTGTTCCCACATTCAGGCCAATAATTTGTCTAGGTTTAGACAAACCAAAATCTTTTTCACACACCCACACCCACACACACACACACACATCCATATACACTCACACGCGGGCGCGCGCTCGTGCGCACGCACACACACATCAAAACTATAATATGATGAAACATCTGGGCTAGACCACCCAAACCTTACATTTAGTGATAATAATATAATCTTCACATAACTGCCCCAAAATACTCTGTTAACAAGGGACATCACTATGTCTTTTATTTTGTTGTTGTTGTTGTTGTTGTTGTTGTTGTTAACATGTATAGTAAACCCTTAAGTGTCTATATACCCTTTCAATATCCACTTCTAACATATTCTACAAATATACCATTATTTTCATATTATTAACTACTCTTAAATTATCGACAAACAAAGCAAAATAAAGCAAATGAAAACAGCTCTTTACAAAACAAAGTCTATAATAAAGCGGCTTCTTTTGGAGTTAACGTGATATAGCCCACATCAGTCAAAAGAGATTAAATTAATCCCAGTATGATATTGTCTAGCACTATTGTTGGGCTTGTAAGTGTTTATGTCTTATTTTTTGTGCTTCCGCAATGTATAGTGCCACTGATTTGATTATGACTTCGTCATCAGACGACAAAATAGATACAACATCTTGTCTTTTGGCCATGTCGGATTCAAAAACTTTGCATTTTCCACGTATTGTGTTCAAAATTTGGCATTGGAATAAAAAGTGTTTTTCATTATCGACATTGTTTCCACATAAGGGGCAAGGATATACTGTTGACGTCCCAGGTTGAAACCAATTTTTATTTGCATTGAAACCAAGTGTTCTTAATCTAAATCTTGCGTAATTAGTTCTTTGCCATTTATCCGTAACAACACTGAGATATTTTTCGGTTTGAAAAACATCTTTAAATGAGAAGAACCAACTATATTTTTCTTTGTTTTCCATATCTGAGTGCCAATTTTGTTTAAACGAACAAATAAGCCTGTCTTTAAATTCATTAATAAACTGACACTCATTTCCTACTCCCTGGGACAACCACACGATTCCAAACCCAAGTTCTGATAAAGCCTTTTTTACCTGAAAGGCCCAGTTCTGTTTTCCTATTTCCATTTGAGTAACCATCATTTCATATGCCTGTTTACATAACCGAGATTGTGGAAGCCTTAACAATTTCAACCAGTATTTAATACTCTTCACAAAGGTTCTAATGTATAAAGGATATCTTCCAGTTTCTCCATATAAAACAGTATTAGAAGAGTGAATTGGTACAGCCAAAAAACGTTTTATAGCATATGTATGCACTTTTTCCATATGTGGATTTACAGTAAGACCCCATACTTCAGCTGCATATGTAAGTAAAGGTTCTATCTGTGTATCAAACATTTTCCAATATAAATTACAATCAATAGAATTGAGCTTCCTTAAGGATTTTAGAATTTCAATAACACCCTTTTTCCCTTTATTACAAGATTCTTCCCATGCATAATTTAAACTTAATTTTGTCGAAAATATCATTCCTAAGTATTTATAAGAATTAACAACTTTAACCTCGTTAATTCCATAGAACCATTTTTCGTGTTTTGATAAATGTCCACCCTTCCTGAAAATCATATTAGTTTTATCCATGTTAACTGTTAAAGCTAGTCGATCCGATTCTTCCTTTAAGACATTTAACTGGTTTTGTAAGCCTTTGACTGTACCAGAGAGAAGAATAACATCGTCAGCAAACAGCAATAGGAATATCTCAATAACCCCAGGGATAATTTGAATGCCATGCCTGCCTTTTCTTGACAGTTCCACTGCTAATTCATTAATGAAAAATGAAAACAATTGAGGACTCAATTGACACCCCTGTTTCACTCCTTTAGGGCATTCAAAATAATCTGAATATACACACTTCTCACGCACGCATGCAAACACTGAGTTATAAACTCCTCTTAGCGCCATATATAATTTTCCATTCACACCACTTTTACGTAATATATTCCAAAGATTATTACGATTCACAGAATCGAATGCCTTCCTAAAATCCACAAATGCAACATAAAGTTTCTATATTAAAAGCAAATGCTTCTGCACAAGGGAGTAAAGTGTGAAAATATGATCAATTGTACTGTATTTTGCTCTAAATCCAGCTTGTTCTTCAACTATTTTCTCTTCTTTTTCTGCCCACTTTGCTAATCTCTTATTCAAAATATATGTATAAACTTTACTCACTATACTTGTTAGAGCGACTCCTCTATAATTATCTGGATTATTCACATCTCCTTTTTTATGAATTGGGATTATTATGGACTTTGCCCATTCTGACGGAAAAATGCCATTATCAAAAAGCTTGTTACATAAATGGACAAGGAAATCAATTATATTAGCATTTGCATGTTTTAACATTTCGCTGATTATTTGATCTGGTCCTGCGCTCTGTCCTGCTTTCAAATGCCTGATACTCGCAGTCACTTCTTCTTTAGTTATAGGCTCATTGAAAAGTGGCTCAAAATTATTTTCTTCCTCTACTATATTACTCTCTTGTGCAGTATTTCCCCCGATATCATTGAAAACACTGCAGAAATGATTGTACCATTGTTCAATAGAGATTTCATTGTACACAAAGGCCTTTCTATTAACAGATCTTATTATTGACCAGAATGTTCTGGAGTCATTGATGGAATCTTTGAGTGTTCTTATTTTCTTATCTTCGTATTCCCTTTCTTTCGTTTTCCTTAGTTTAACATACTCTTTTCGTGATATGACATATGCTTCTCTTTTTTCTCTTTTTTCTTTTTCTGTTTTGCATCTCTGGAATCTTTTCAGTAGCCTCTTAACTTCTTGTTTCTTTCTTTCACATTCCTTATCAAACCAATCATTCTGTTTCTTTTGTCCTTGTCTCACTGTTCGTACCATACACGCAGCTGCCCCGCATAAAGCCTTAGTAAACTGCTCCGAACTGTCATTCACATTATAATCTAACAAACCGAAAGCTGTCTGTAGACAATTGTTGAACTCAGAACCATCAAGCTCGTGTACAAATAAACTTGCTAATTCTTCAGACCATACAATTTTTTCTTCCCCTTGTTGTCTTGCACTTTCTACATCTGTATGATTATTTCCCCTTTTCCATATTACCTCAACAGGTAGATGCCATGAATCAACACAGTTACCTACCCGTAAATCAAAGCATGAGACCAGATTATATGGAACAAGAAAATAGTCAATCACACTACACCCGTTTGGAGACACAAAAGTGTATTCACCCTCTGTATCTCCATCACAAAAACCATTCAAAATAACCATATCCAACATGAAACATAAGTTCAACAATGTTTTGCCAAAACTATTCACAGTTTCATCTTTAGAACAACGTACATCACATTCATTATACATCCTGTCATACTCAATGTCTTCCAAATAAGTAGTCATGTCTTCAGGCGCAAACTGTTCGTGACCTGTTCTAGCATTGAGATCTCCCATAATTATAAAATGTGTTTTTTCTTTTTCAAACTGTTGTAGTATTAATTCTTCCAGCATCAAGATCCCATCTTTAATTAATGTTTCGTTATATCTAGGGCTTCCTTCTGGCGCAACATAGCATGCAATCAAAATCAGATCTTTGTCTAAATCAAATACATTTTTGTTTACTCTGATGGCAATGGTGTTATCATAATCTAACATTATTTCTTTCACACAATTTTCTAAAGTTTTTTTCACCAACAATAAAACTCCACCCGAATTCCTGCCATGGTGTGACAATTTCTTAGCTGGAGCGTAAAACTTCAAATAATCAGTGAACAAACAGCTGAAATCAAACGAAGTATCAAGAAAACATTGAGAGAGATAGATAGATAGATAGAGAGAGAGAGAGAGAGAGAGAGAGAGAGAGAGGAGAGAGAGAGAGAGAGAGAGAGAAATGAATTGCTGTTTTAGAATTTGAGACACAATACCCAAATCATAAATTACAAACGAGAAACACAACACTAAACGCTAAAGGAAATCTCCATTATTGATCTGTGTGTTTACTGCAGAAGGTAACGTGGTGCTTCATAGATGATGATGTTTGAAATGGTGAGTACAACATATGAACAGCTTGCACCGTATAACACTCAGACAACGCCCACCCCCTCCTCTTAGCGTCCCACATCCTCTGCCCCACCCCCATCCCCACCCCCAAAGCCTAACGCTGTGGGATGAAACAAAGGGAAAGACTTTTCTTGGACTCAGCTATATAAGTCGGTACTAACCCACAAAGACTTAACATTTTTCTTGGGAGCAGCATTATAAGGTCAGTGCTAACCCAACTTTCATCATCATCATCATCATCATCATCATCATCATCATCATCATCATGATCATCATCATGAACCCAACTTTACTGTTCAGAAAGCTGTAGCGTGAGAGAAAACGACCTTGGCAAAGAACCTCCGAAAGATCATGCGAATCTCTTGACCCAACTGTACTATCTCCAGGCAACAACGACCTGTCCAGTGCAGTCCAGAAAATACGAAGACGGAGGTGGATTGTTTTTTTGTAATAATTTCGCTGGATTTTGGAGTACGCTCAAGAAGGGTTCATCCCACTCGGACAGTTCCATATGCTCTCCCCTAGATTTGCCTGCAATTATCTGGCAGATTTCCCCAGGCAGCACAAACCCATGTGCACTGGCAAGACCTTGAAATGGGGAGAATGGAGATAAATGTATGAAACAACTAAGCTGACACCACCAAAATGATGGAAACTTTCAGAGAAGCAGCGAACAGGCCAGCTTTTGATGTCTCAAGCTGGGATTGAACTCGAGATATCAGGTCTTGAGTCCATGGCTCTATCAAAAGAACCAAGCATCCCGCGTAAAGAGATTTACGTGACGCACATGGGGTTTCAACCCACGAACCCCACGTCATTAGTGTGGTGCTGTAACTAACTGAGGTAACAAGCCAACGTAAAGAAATTTACGTGACGCACATGGGGTTGGAACCCACGAACCCCACGTCATCAGTGTGGTGCTGTAACTAACTGAGGTAACAAGCCAACGTAAAGAGATTTACGTGACGCACATGGGGTTGGAACCCACGAACTCCGCTTAAATCAGCACAGCGCTCTAACCAACTCAGCTAACGAGCCTCCGCCTTCTGACAAACCTTTGTAAACCACGAAAATAGAATCAGAACGCGTATTTAATACAACAAGACAAGACAGGCGCAAATTTTCGGCAACTGGCCTTTATCAAGTGTGAATATAAGATCACAAACAAACACCAAATACAAAACTAGGAGGAAAAGATTGAAAATTCCTTGCTGCTTCGTCCAGCGGACTTTTTCTCTCTCCTTATTTTGTATTTGGTGTTTGTTTGTGATCTTACATTCACACCTGACAAAGGCCAGTTGACCGAAAATTTGCGCGTGTCTTGTCTTGTTGTATTAAATGCGCGTTCTGATTCCATTTGCGTGTTTTTCTGGTTCCTGTTTGCTTGAACGCGGGCATTCACATTTGTTTTTGAAACTTTAGTAAACTTAAAAGGTTTGTGATAGAAAAAAAAACAACAGGGGGGTGGGGGGGGGGGGGGTTCCACGCTCAAAAGCTGTAAAAATGATTTATACAAGAAAAAAAAATACAAGTATACATTTACAGATGAACTTTTTAATATTAACAATGGAAATGCCGTTTGAAATCGCCGTGGAAGAATTGCCAAACGAGCAAAAAACAAACAAACAAACAAAAAAGACAAATAGCAAGAGAGAGAGATTATTGACATTTTCAAAATAGTCTGGTCTGGAATCTAGAACAGTCTGTAGCACGGATGTACTTTTTGTATTGTTTGACGCACGTAGGAAGCCAACGCTGTTCTATGCTGCTGAAACGGAAGGGGAGGAGAAGGGAGGGCACCTTACAATCATTGAGTCTGTTCATTTATTTGCCTGTAAGGAATTATTGGGTACAAAGCTCAAAACGACTAATACAATTTCTCACGGTGATACAGACAGAAGTCCTTTGTGCATAATCAGCACTCTTTGTAATGTACGCTACTGGTTCACATCACAAAAGACGGATGATAGTAATAATAACAATGATAATGATAATAATAAAATTATCATCATCATCATCATCATCATCATCATCATCATCATCATCATCATCATCATACAAATGAAATCAACGCACACACTCTCATTTATTGAAATGTTCACTCACAATGTCAAA
>JAPXFY010001300.1:0-12500 GCA_030674185.1 Monoplex corrugatus | reverse complement strand
ACACACACACACACACGCACGCATGCATGCACACACACACACACACACACACACACACACACACACACTGTCTATCTGTCTCTCTCTCACACACACACACACTCTCTCTCTTTCTCTCTCCCTCACACACACACACAGTCTCTCTTTCTCTCTCTCCCTCACACACACATTCACTCTCTCTCTCTTTCTCTGTCTGTCTGTCTGTCTCTCTCTCTCTCTCTCTCCTCTCTCACACACACACACACACACACACGCGCGCGCGCCCACACGATAGATAGACCTGTCTGACGTACTCTGCCTGTCTCTGCTCACCATGACACAAAAGACACCTTCATGCATACAGTACTCTTTTTGCCACCTTCATGCATACAGTACTCTTTTTGCCACCTTCATGCATACAGTACTCTTTTTGCCACCTTCATGCATACAGTACTCTTTTTGCCACCTTCATGCATACAGTACTCTTTTTGCCACCTTCATGCATACAGTACTCTTTTTGCCACCTTCATGCATACAGTACTCTTTTTGCCACCTTGATGCATACAGTACTCTTTTTGCCACCTTCATGCATACAGTACTCTTTTTGCCACCTTCATGCATACAGTCTCTTTTTGCCACCTTCATGCATACAGTACTCTTTTTGCCACTTCATGCATACATACTCTTTGCACCTCATGCATACAGTACTCTTTTTGCCACCTTCATGCATACAGTACTCTTTTTGCCACCTTCATGCATACAGTACTCTTTTGCCACCTTCATGCATACAGTACTCTTTTTGCCACCTTCATGCATACAGTACTCTTTTTGCCACCTTCATGCATACAGTACTCTTTTTGCCACCTTCATGCATACAGTACTCTTTTTTGCCACCTCATGCCAACAGTACTCTTTGCCCTTCATGCATACAAATGTATTTCACACGGCAGTGCTGACGTGCTGTCATTTAAACTAATGCAATACACGTCCGACTATGTCAGTGACTATCAATTCCCTCATACTACCGGGCGCCGAAGTCAATTGGTTAAATGTCGGACCTTCAGTCGGAAGTTCCTGCGTTCCATCTTCCGCCAGGACACCTCCACTTGGTGGGTAAAGGTGAAGGGTTTTTCGCTTCTACAGCAAAGAAAACAAACGAGACAGTCTTGATGGAGGCAGACACAAGTAGATCACTCATAAGGAAGATTATAGGAAAAGACAGGCAACATTTATAGGCCATTTTATGAGGAAGGGGGATTTGGAGCACCAGGTCACAACGGGAAAGCTGGAGGGAAAGAGAGCACCAGGTTAGACCCAGGGAGGAAATGCTAGACGGACTTGCAGAGTGGCTGAAGACGAGGAGGGTGGAGGAAATGCTTGGGGCAACAAGAGATAGAGACAGATGGAAGTCCATGATCGCCGACGCCATGTGGCAGGGCACCTGATGATGATGATGATGACCAGCTCAGGATGTGTGCTGACCTGTCAGCGCTTATTTCCCCCTCCGTGTGTATACATGTGTGCGGGATATCAGATATGGGTGTTAAAAATCTTTGTAAGTCATGTCACTGGCTGGCTTATAGAAATACGAAAATGCTCACAATGCACACCCACCGGAGACGAAATGTTCAGACTGTGTAGCAACATACCGTCCGAACAGTGTGATTAAAATTGAGATGCACACATGATCCGAGAAAAGTCGGAATGTATTTAAAAAAAAAGCAACAAACAACCAGCCAGACAAAAACAACAAACAACAACAGTTGTGTTCTGTAAATCCCTTGTGTGGTAAATTGGTCGGAGTGGTCAATGCCTGGGGCATCTCCTTGGATTGTGTGCGTTAACGCATTGATATGCGTATTTAAGTTTCTGTTTCTGTTCTTTTTGTTTTATCTCTTGAAGTATTGCGTAGTTTTTGAAACAGTTATAGCCCTGATATGGCTCTATGCAGTCGGCTGGGCTTCAAACAAAAATAAACAAGTCTTTAAAACTGGGGAAGAAAATACGGTAAAACAGCGAGAAAGGGTTGATGGATACAAGGACAGATTAGGATCTTGGTAGAGGGCGAGTTCAAAGAAATCTAGGAGGATCCGGGATAATGAGTCCCACGCGAAATATTTTTGTTCTGAGAATTGAAATACAAGCTATATGGTACACTCCATTGATGGAATCATGTGATTTGCTTTAAACATAAAAAAATATTTATCATAAGACCTTACTTGTCTCCTTAACAACAGTTCGACACTTTGATAGTTCAGGGGTGATTTCAGGAGGCCCTGGAACTTCCCCCCCCCATCCCACCCCATCCCAATTATCCACCCTTGGATCCCAAGAATGATTGAGACTCTTGTTCCCTTACCCCCCTACGGCCCCTTTTTAATGGCAGTCTGTGAAACCACTCATACCATACAAGCACTCCAACACACCAGCAAACAAACCATGTTCATTCTGTCATGCATTATAGCCATCTGTGAGGAACAGCAGTCTAACATGGACCAGTCGATATACTTTACCGAGGATCTGTCACACGAGATAACGTGCTACTCTGGCACAGCCATACAGGTGGGTCCTGCTATTGTGATGATTGCAGGTCTTGGGATAGTCCAGACTGTGACAGAGTTCCGTACCACTGGGGGTCCCGCCGCTGGGTCAGACGAATGATGTTGTCGCTGTACAACGTCAAACTCACTATAATCTTTTTTTATGCACGAGGATCCTTCAGTCGCATTGTTAGACGATTATTGGCCTGGCTGTACAGAATCACCCACCAAGGGACAAGTCTTCTGTTAGCAAACAGTCTCCTGCACAGACTGATGCATGTTGATTGTGTTGTGGTCTTGATTTCCGAGAATAACTTAAACGGCTTTTTTTCCTCACAAAGATTGTTGACATGTGTTAAGAATACTATTCTTTCGTCACACTAGCATATCTAGCTCTAAAACGTGAATAGATCTGTAGATTGTACGATCATTTATGACACTACAGCCGTCACTGGAAATGAATGTTAATTGATGTACCTGTGTTAATTGATGTACCTGTGTTAATTGATGTACCTGTCCTATCACTTCTAGTTGTACCATTCAAGACAAATAAATCAGTAAGCGTACCCAGCGTAAGGAATAATTTACCTTAGTCATTTTTTTTAATGTATCTTGTGAGTTTCTCGTATTCTGTTCCATATATATTTTGTTTCTTGCGTTGTTGTTATGAAGTGTGTCACTTATGTGACATGTCAGCACATTGCCAGTGCGGGCATTCAAGCTCACACAGAATACAATACACATATCCGCAAATCGCTCAGTCACATGCAGCAGACAAGCCCTAAAGCTGATGTACTATTTGGGGAGAGAGGGTGGGGAAATAACGAAAGGATGAGAGAGAGAGAGAGAGAGACGGGGGGGGGGGGGGAAGAAGAGACAGAGAAATCTTGTAATTATATACATCTATCTATCTGTCTATCTATCTATCTATCTATCTATCTATCTATCTATCTATCTATCTATCTATCTATATGCATCTGTACACACACACACACACACACACACCACACATACATCACACACACACACACACACGCACGCACACTCACACATATATATATATGTATATATACATATGTGTGTGTGTATATATATATATATACATTATCTATCTATCTATCTATCTATCTATCTATCTATCTATCTATCTACACACACACACAACACACCACACACACACACACACACATATATATATATATATATATATATATATAAGAGAAAAGAGAGAGAGAGAGAGAGAGAGAGAGAGAGTTAACAAGAAACACCTGAGGGTGCTGGATGGGTCCCAACGCAACAACACCTCGCTACTTATCGGGCAATCACCTCCCAGCTCCTGACACCACAAATAACTAATAAGCCAAGCGAGGGGGGGTGGGGGTGGGGGGGGGGCTGTCCAGGCGAAATAAGAAATGAAAAAAAAAAGAATGTTTTCGTGTGGAAACCGCATTATGTCTTGTAATAATGGTCGTAAAACAATCGAAGGAAAAGCCATTTCGGTCTAAATATGCACAATGTGAGAGCCTTTCAGTGCTAATATTCCTTAAATGCTTTATGATATCTGTCAAGCGTTCGAGACACATTTTCTTTGCGTCTCTCACAGGAATAGTGTGTGTTTCTTGAGCATACGAATGGCCATTTCGAGACAGTGGTGTATGTGGAGGGGGGAGGGGTATGGAGGAAGGTGAGAGTGAGAGATTTCATCTTGATTTTTAGCTTTGGTCACAGTACATGATATATAGACCCACCCACCCACGCTCGCCTCCCACCCAAAGCAAAACAAAACAAATCCAACAACCAACCAACCAACCAACCAACCAACCAACCAACCAACCAACCAACAGCAACAACAAACAAATATACATACAACCAAAGAAAGAAAAACAACAACAACAAACCCCCCCCCCCCCCACCCAAACAATTGGGGGGAAAAAACATCACAACGAAACGAAAACAAAGAAAGAAAGAAACAACAACAACAACAACAACAACAAAAACCAACAAGTACTACTACAACTACCGATACTTCAGCTACCATCGCTGCCACCACTACCATTACTACCAGCACCGTTGATGTCTCTTATACAACCACCCCTCCTCCCGCTTCAGCCATGTCTCTTAAACAACCACCCCTCCTCCCGCTTCAGCCATGTCTCTTAAACAACCACCCCTCCTCCCGCTTCAGCCATGTCTCTTATACAACCACCCCTCCTCCCGCTTCAACCATGTCTCTTATACAACCACCCCTCCTCCCGCTTCAACCATGTCTCTTATACAACCACCCCTCCTCCCGCTTCAACCATGTCTCTTATACAACCACCCCTTTTCCCGCTTCAGCTCTGTCTCTTATAACAACCACCCCTCCTCCCGCTTCAGCCATGTCTCTTATACAACCACCCCTCCTCCCGCTTCAACCATGTCTCTTATACAACCACCCCTCCTCCCGCTTCAGCCATGTCTCTTATACAACCACCCCTCCTCCCGCTTCAGCCATGTCTCTTAAACAACCACCCCTCCTCCCGCTTCAGCCATGTCTCTTATACAACCACCCCTTTTCCCGCTTCAGCTATGTCTCTTATACAACCACCCCTCCTCCTGATTCAGCCATGTCTCTTATACAACCACCCCTTTTCCCGCTTCAGCTCTGTCTCTTATACAACCACCCCTCCTCCCGCTTCAGCCATGTCTCTTATACAACCACCCCTCCTCCCGCTTCAACCATGTCTCTTATACAACCACCCCTTTTCCCGCTTCAGCCATGTCTCTTATACAACCACCCCTTTTCCCGCTTCAGCTATGTCTCTTATACAACCACCCCTCCTCCTGATTCAGCCATGTCTCTTATACAACCACCCCTTTTCCCGCTTCAGCCATGTCTCTTATACAACCACCCCTTTTCCCGCTTCAGCTATGTCTCTTATACAACCACCCCTCCTCCCGATTCAGCCATGTCTCTTATACAACCACCCCTCCTCCCGCTTCAGCCATGTCTCTTATACAACCACCCCTCCTCCCGCTTCAACCATGTCTCTTATACAACCACCCCTCCTCCCGCTTCAACCATGTCTCTTATACAACCACCCCTCCTCCCGCTTCAACCATGTCTCTTATACAACCACCCCTTTTCCCGCTTCAGCTCTGTCTCTTATACAACCACACCCTCCTCCCGCTTCAGCCATGTCTCTTATACAACCACCCCTCCTCCCGCTTCAACCATGTCTCTTATACAACACCCCTCCTCCCGCTTCAGCCATGTCTCTTATACAACCACCCCTCCTCCCGCTTCAGCCATGTCTCTTAAACAACCACCCCTCCTCCCGCTTCAGCCATGTCTCTTATACAACCACCCCTTTTCCCGCTTCAGCTATGTCTCTTATACAACCACCCCTCCTCCTGATTCAGCCATGTCTCTTATACAACCACCCCTTTTCCCGCTTCAGCTCTGTCTCTTATACAACCACCCCTCCTCCCGCTTCAGCCATGTCTCTCTATACAACCACCCCTCCTCCCGCTTCAACCATGTCTCTTATACAACCACCCCTTTTCCCGCTTCAGCCATGTCTCTTATACAACCACCCCTTTTCCCGCTTCAGCTATGTCTCTTATACAACCACCCCTCCTCCTGATTCAGCCATGTCTCTTATACAACCACCCCTTTTCCCGCTTCAGCCATGTCTCTTATACAACCACCCCTTTTCCCGCTTCAGCTATGTCTCTTATACAACCACCCCTCCTCCCGATTCAGCCATGTCTCTTATACAACCACCCCTCCTCCCGCTTCAGCCATGTCTCTTATACAACCACCCCTCCTCCCGCTTCAGCCATGTCTCTTAAACAACCACCCCTCCTCCCGCTTCAGCCATGTCTCTTAAACAACCACCCCTCCTCCCGATTCATCCATCTTCATTCCCGTCACCACCAGCACCATCGTCATTTTCACTGTTAGTAGTGTTATTAGTGAAAGTCATAATAAGTAAAAACACGAACTGAACTAATGTTATATGACGTTAGAAGCAAAATAAGCAAGTGTGTAAGGAATAGTTTGGCGGGGTGGGGGGGTGGGGGGGGGGGCAAAATAGTAATGGTACAGACAACAATAATGGAACATGGCTGTAGATTTTTAATTCTGGACGGGTCAGAATTTGGTGAACTGATTTTGATATGATCGCCTCATATGCCAACACTTATTTTCAGCATACTTGGTCTTAAAAAAGTTGAGCGTCCACCTTCACAACAGCGAAATTAAATTACCTAGCTGAACAGACAATTTCTTCTTTTTTTTTAAACTGCAGGAAGCGTTACAGATATTGTCAATGTCACCACATAAAGACAAGAACCATCATCTCTACTACTGACCGAAACTTGAGAGAGAGAGAGAGAGAGAGAGAGAGAGAGAGAGAGAGAGAGAGAGAGAGAGATAGATGTGTGTGTATATGTGTGTCACAGAGAGAGAGAGAGAGAGAGAGAGATGTGTGTGTGTGTGTCAGAGAGAGAGAGAGAGAGAGATGTGTGTGTGTCAGAGAGAGAGAGAGAGAGAGAGAGAGAGAGAAGGGGGTGTTGGAGTGGGGTAGGGGATTTTTTTTGTATCAGGATATTACCGGCCATTTCAGGACAGTGTGTCGATCCCTGGAGAACAGGCCGTGTTTTCAGCTGTTAAGCACAATCAGTTTATGCCACAAAATTACTGAACGTTTCCAGTGCAAGTGGTTGTGGTTTTTGTGTGCCGCTTGTTGAGAATTCTCTTCGCAGAGTTACTTCTTCTTGTTTTTATTTTGTCATAGTTTGCACAAGGTTGTGTATGTATCACGGGACTAGTTCGTTCAGCATTCATTTATAACAGTTTGTTTTGTTTTGTTACTATTTTTTCAGCAGTGTTCTTTTTTCTTCTTCGACTCAGATGTTCTTCAGCAAAATTATGTCGTTCTCCCCATGTTGCTGTCATATTTTATAATGCTTTACACCATTTTGTCAAGCTTATCACAGGTTTTGCTTGTTCAGTATTCATTTGTGATACTCTTATTTTTGGATTCAGAGTTTTTTCCCCTTCATAGTTGTATCATTCTCCCAATTGTATTTTCTCACATGTTGTAAAAGTGTATTTCTCTTGTCATGTTTCTAATTCAAGTATTACAACAGCCCTGCCCATCGTATCTGAAATCTTGTCACTGCTTCAATTCTTAACAAAAATGTTTGGGTGATTAACGTCTCAATTTTTGTCACAGTTAGTAATAGTGACCTACAGTTTGGACTATGTGCAAGTCTGATTCTTTTATCGCACTAGTATTTAGAATTCTCTGGCATGTTATTCTGTGTGATAAAATACATAGTTGTTATTGGCCAAAATGAAGTATGCTAGCATTAGTAATGGATTATCAATAATTGAAAATGAGGCAAAGAAGGGAAAGGAAATTGTAAAATTTGTATTTGATAAAATATATATACAATTGTCAATAATCAAAATGAAGAATGCTAGCATTGTTCATTATTGAAAATGGAAAATGAGGCAAATAAGGGAAGTTGAAGAAAACAAAGCAGAAAACAGGATCATTTGGCATAGTGTCTAACACTAAATTCTCTCTCTCTCTCTCTCTCTCTCTCTCTCTCTCTCTCTTTCTCTCTCTCACGCGCGCGCGCGCACGCACGCACACGCACGCACACATACACACACCTCTGCTTACCCTTCCCTCTGTTCCAGCTACAAAGTGCATCTAAACAACAAAATCCCAGGACAACAAACAGAAAGCAGTTGTCTGTGGCCAAAAAAGTGGAACCACTCAACTTGATGACCAAAGCACACGCACCCAGACAGACGAAAGGAAAATAAGATCGTCAGACTATGTTGATAATTTCACACTGAAGCAGAATGTTAGAGAGACTATTGTTGAATTTCACACTGAGGCAGAGTGTTATAGATACTATGTTGATAATTTCACACTGAGGCAGAGTGTTATAGATACTATGTTGATAATTTCACACTGAAGCAGAATGTTAGACTATGTTGATAATTTCACACTGAAGCACAATGTTAAGAGAGACTATGTTGATAATTTCACACTGAAGCAGAATGTTAGACTATGTTGATAATTTCACACTGAAGCAACAATGTTAAGAGAGACTATGTTGATAATTTCACACTGAAGCAGAATGTTAGACTATGTTGATAATTTCACACGGAAGCATAATGTTAGACTATGTTGATAATTTCACACTGAAGCACAATGTTAAGAGAAAACTATTGTTGATAATTTCACACTGAAGCACAATGTTAAGAGAGACTATGTTGATAATTTCACACCATGCAGAATGTTAGAAATATGTTGATAATTTCACACTGAAGCAGAATGTTAGACTATGTTGAATTTCACACTGAGGCAGAGTGTTAGAGAGACAATGGTGATAATTTCACACTGAAGCAGAATGTTAGAAAGACTATGTTGATAATTTCACTCTGAAGCAGAATATTAGACTATGTTGATAATTTCACATGAAGCAGAATGTTTAGATACGATGAGATAATACGTACACGGAAGCAAATGTTAGAGAGACTATGTTGATAATTTCACACTGAAGCAGAATGTTAGACTATGTTGATAATTTCACACAGAAGCAGAATGTTAGAGAGACTATTGATAATTTCACACAGAACAGAATGTTAGACTACATTGATAATTTCACACTGAAGCAGAATGTTAGAGAGACTGTGTTGATAATTTCACCATGAACCAGAATGTTACACTATGTTGATAATTTCACACAGAAGCAGAATGTTAGAGAGACTATGTTGATAATTTCACCTGAGACAGAATTTAGAGAAGTATGTTAATAATTTCACACTGAAGCAGAATGTTAGAACGACTATGTTGATTTAATTACACACTAAAGCAGAATGTTAAGAGAAACTATGTTGATAATTTCAGACTGAAGCAGAATGTTAGAGAGACTCGTTGATTATTTCAAACTGAAATAGAATGTAAGAGAGACTATGTTGATAATTTCACACTGAAGCAGAATGTTAGACTAAGTTGTTAATTTTACACTGAAGCAGAACGTTAGAGAGACTGCGTTGATAATTTCACACAGAAGTAGAATGTTACACTATGTTGATAATTTCACACTGAAGCAGAATGTTAGAGAGACTATGTTGATAATTTCACACAGAAGTAGAATGTTACACTATGTTGATAATTTCACACTGAAGCAGAATGTTAGAGAGACTATGTTGATAATTTCACACTGAAGCAGAATGTTAGAGAGACTATGTTGATAATTTCACACTGAAGCAGAATGTTTGAGAGACTGTGTTGATAATTTCACCATGAACCAGAATGTTACACTATGTTGATAATTTCACACAGAAGCAGAATGTTAGAGAGACTATGTTGATAATTTCACTCTGAGACAGAATATTAGAGATAGTATGTTAATAATTTCACACTGAAGCAGAATGTTAGAACGACTATGTTGATAATTACACACTAAAGCAGAATGTTAAGAGAAACTATGTTGATAATTTCAGACTGAAGCAGAATGTTAGAGAGACTGCGTTGATTATTTCAAACTGAAATAGAATGTAAGAGAGACTATGTTGATAATTTCACACTGAAGCAGAATGTTAGACTAAGTTGTTAATTTTACACTGAAGCAGAACGTTAGAGAGACTGCGTTGATAATTTCACACAGAAGTAGAATGTTACACTATGTTGATAATTTCACACTGAAGCAGAATGTTAGAGAGACTATGTTGATAATTTCACACAGAAGTAGAATGTTACACTATGTTGATAATTTCACACTGAAGCAGAATGTTAGAGAGACTATGTTGATAATTTCACACTGAAGCAGAATGTTAGAGAGACTATGTTGATAATTTCACACTGAAGCAGAATGTTTGAGAGACTATGTTGATAATTTCACACTGAAGCAGAATGTTAAGAAAGACTATGTTGATAATTTCACACTGAAGCACAATGTTAGAGAGACTATGTTGATAATTTCACACTGAAGCAAAACAAGTCAGGTTGTTTTAAAAATTTCACAGTGAAGCAAAAGCAGATCGTCCGAATATGTTAAACATTATACAGCGAAGCTAAATAAGATCGTCAACCAAATTCAGATTGTCAGACTATGTTCATCATTTCACAGTGGAGCAAATTCTAATCGTCAAACTATGTATATCATTTCACAGTGGAGCAAATTCAGATTGTCAGACTATGTTCATCATTTCACAGTGGAGCAAATTCAGATCGTCAGACTATGTTCATCATTTCAACAAGAAACCGCCTGCTCAGTGCGGGCAAAGCAGCGTACTATACATATACAGGCAACCTAGAAAAATGGTACGCTTAAAACACCACGGAAGGCGGTCAGGTCTCACAAATTTTCGATACATGTCTTGTCAAAAATGAAACAAGAAATAAGTAATAAACAAACAAACAAACAAACAAACAAACAAACAAAACATTCAAACAACAACGGAAAGACACAGAGACAGTAAGAAGGAAACGAGAAAGCAAATAAAACCAAACCAACATCTTGACAATCTGCCAGGTATCTTAGGTACAGTCATTACGTGCAGGAAGCGATTACTGGGTGAAACTCTTGTGATATTTATTTCCAACGCAAAACCGCCACGGTAGGTCTTCTACTTTGATTGCGGAAACAAGGTGTCCCATTTCTTTCCGCAATAGAAATGGAAGAACACTACGCGGGTATTTCAGTGGAGACAGAATGGCTGTATCCCTTTTTCTAAAACGTTGAAAAAATATGGGAGAAAAGAAATAGAGGCAGTTAGCTTTTACTGTACAGCCTTGGAAAGTGTTCTGTTTCCATGAACAAGAAAACCGGGAGAAGAAATGAATGCATGTACTTTTTTTTTATACTAAATATAGCTGAGTCGAACACTAATAATTATACAGGCATTTCATGATGTACGCATAATAGACAAGCATTGAAAGAGACGTGGTCCACCCTCATCGTATTACAATCTAACTCTGGCACTTCACATGCGTCATTGTTCAGTCCGTGATAATAATCATGACTCTTACATAGAACGATATCCCAGAACAGTTAAGTTCAGAGTGCTTTGCAGCGATCAGGTAAAAAGAAACAAAATAATAGAAAAAAAATGTACTTCTTCTTTATTTAAAAAAACATTCAACCCTTTTTTAAGTTCATTTCTAAGAAGACACAAAGACAAATTCAAGAAGACAAATGGAAGAGTAATTACGATAAAACTAAGATTGAACAAATTACGATAACAATAAGATTGAAAAAAGATAACATATATGTATCGTATCCACAAACCATATGCCATGCACATACTTGCATGAACAATAATAACTTGCATGAAACATAATAAACTGAAAGCATAAAACAGAAATGATCAATAACACACACCGGTAGTTTTTTTTTTTTTCAGCACGATAATTATTTTCATGCACGATACAAATAACATCGTATGTATTAGACACGAACAGACAATAATATCATGTTTCTGTTGTAAGTGACGACTCATGGCTTACAGGGACGGGGATTCTCGTCGGATATGCGGATATCCGCGGACAAAATTCCCCACGTGGGGATGCCGGGGGCTCTTTCGGTTAGTATCCTCACGTTCTGGAAATTCTGTGCAAGACGTTTCCTCTTTTCTGTCACTTTCTTTGTTTCTTTCTTCCTCCTTTTGCTTTTTTCATTTCTTCCTATCATATTTTGCCTTGCTGGTCCATTCACCTGTATGCGTTCGATAAAAATCTTCCGCACTTTCTCTTAGGATTGATAATTGGATACATGTATTGAGTGCAATTTTGGCTCCGGGGGAAATGTGATCTGCGGAAACAATTTTAGGTAATTTAGGCCCGTTTTTATGTATCAAAGTTCTTTAGTTATGTTTAATTTTGTATTCAAGTATAATTATTTTTAAATCCCGTATGTGATAATTGGACGGAGTGGTCAACGTCAGGGGCATCTCCGGAAATTGTTTTT
>JAPXFY010001299.1:0-32500 GCA_030674185.1 Monoplex corrugatus | reverse complement strand
ATCCAGGCTCGGGGAGGACACACGCGATATTGAAAACAGATTGGCCAAATCTGACACTTTCTGTTTTTTGAAAAGGGGGGGATGTTCCTTTAAATGCATGTGCTGTTCACTAATGGGTCATTGTGCTAATTTCTTTTTCCAAAACAGGTGTGGAAATGATGAAATAAAACATAGAATCAATTCTAAACATTGTCAATTATTTCAACTTAAAATTAGAGAGGAAGGAATAAGTGGCCTTTAAATTATGATTAGGAGTATATATGATTTTGATTACCAGTAATGTCGTTAGTTTTGTAGCGGGCTGTTGTCTGTGTAGATAAAGTGGACTCAAAATCTGATATCTGGAGTTCACTCCCACCTGGCAGCATAAAAACTGACCTGTTCGGTGCTTACCTTTAATGTTTCAATAACAGTATATCCATATGTTGTGAGCTTAGTGTTTCACAGGTACTTGCCCACTACAACACTTTGTCATCGCATAGTTTTGTGCAAACTAAGAGTCTGATTAGAAGTAATTCTTGGCAGATTTGAGTGGCGTGCATATGGAATTTTCCGAGTCTGATGAGACTGTTTTTTTCTGCTCTCTCTCTCTCTCTCTCTCTCTCTCTCTCTCTCTCTCTCTCTCTCTCTCCTTTTCTTCTTTTTATGTAAACAATCTCCAATCTCCAATCTTCAAACTCTGTATCACGCAGTGGAGCGTTTTATGGAATTTTGAGTGGATGACTTTCTTTCTCTTTTTCTGTCTGTCTGTCTGTCTCTCTCTCTCTAATTAGTATGTTGGACGTTCTAATAAAAATTCCTGTTTCCGCAGGAAGCGACTGCGAATGTGATCCTCCTGCACCATGCCTTCGGTGAACAAGAAACCCTGAACTTCCATGACTTGTCAACATCCCAAGACACTACACGGTGTCGTTTACATGTTCACCTACCGTCTGATCCATCTACCTGACCTTCAGAGTGTCCTGGTAAGTAATCAAATTTTAAAACTTGGGAAATGGGGTAGGTGGATGAACAAGGAGATTGGAGTTTGTTCAAGAGTGATTCATCACGCTTGAACAATATCATACACGCTCCAACATGATCTGCCAGAAATTATCTGCCAGATTCCCCACCCCACCCCCCACCCCCACCCCCACCCCCCACCCCCCGTCCCCGCGCCTGCGCAAAACCCTATGCGCCGGTAAGGTCTTGAAATGGGAAAGGAGGGGGGGGGTGGGAGAGGTACCTATACTACACGTCAATATTGAAGGGCCAGGAACGTTTTTGAGTCAATTTTTGAAAGGAGAAATAACCTATTTTCTCTTACTCTTTTCTCCAATTCGTTGCCTTAACTGAATGGATAATAGCTCAGACAACATTGCAGTTTCCTTTTGGCACGTGTTTGGGGATTTGCCGATTTGCAATGGGCGGCCCAAGGAAGACAATTTCCACACGAAATTGTCGAATCTTCAGCAGGGTCTCTCTGACGACACAGGCAAGGTAGCGACAAAATTCGCTTTGCACGTGCAAGGCAAGCCCTTTTTGAACACTACTCCAGCCAAAGTTGCCCGCAGACGAGGATAAAAAGGACCCGTTCTTGGTTCGTTTTAACCATGCTTGCAAGACGACGGATGACGGATGAGCAGCGGGGGAGAGCCCTCGCTCTGCTTGATGAAGGCCTAGCGCAGCGGGAAGTTGCTAGACGACTTGAAGTGTCGCATTCCACAATCCAGAGACTGCTGGAGCGCTTCAATGAGACTGGAGCAGTCCAGGAAAGGCGTCACACGGGTCGACCCAGAGTAACGACAAGACAGCAAGACCGCTACCTTGCCCTCTCCGTCCTGAGGGAAAGGGCATCCACTGCGGTGACCTTGAGGGGTCAGCTGAGGGACGCAACAGGTGCTAACATCAGCTGCAGCATGGTGAGAAGACGGCTACATGAGGCAAACTTGAGGTCACGGAGACCGGCCGTTCGACCCGTGCTGTCACCGGTCAACAGAGTGCGCCGCATGACCTGGGCCAGGGAGCACGTGACCTGGACAAGGCAACAGTGGGCCCGGGTCTTGTTTTCGGATGAGTCCAGGTTCACCCTGACCTTTAACGATGGCCGGGCTCGGGTGTGGCGACGTCAAGGGGAGAGGTTCGCTGACGCCACTGTCCAAGAGCATAACCGGTACGGCGGCGGGTCGGTGATGGTGTGGGGTGGTATGAGCCGTGGTACCCGGACCCCCCTGCTCCCCATTGACGGCATCCTGAACGGGGTCCGGTACCGGGACGAGGTTCTGGCGGCCGTGGCACTGCCTGCGCTTGTGGACCTTGGTCAAGGCGCCATCTTCCAGGACGACAATGCACCTGCGCATCGAGCACGCCTTGTGACCGACTTCCTGGAGCAGCATGAAGTCGTCCGTATGGCCTGGCCAGCGTGCTCACCTGACCTGAACCCAATTGAACACCTCTGGGATGTGCTCGGGAGGCGCATCAGGGACAACCACCCCCCACCGGGCACCCTGGCCAGGCTGGTCGACATCCTGCAGATCGAGTGGGCGGCCATCCCTCAGGACACACTCCGTACCCTTGTGGGGTCGATGCATCGGCGCTGTGAAGCATGCATCCAGGCTCGGGGCGGACACACGCGATATTGAAAACAGATTGGCCAAATCTGACACTTTCTGTTTTTTGAAAAGGGGGGGATGTTCCTTTAAATGCATGTGCTGTTCACTAATGGGTCATTGTGCTAATTTCTTTTTCCAAAACAGGTGTGGAAATGATGAAATAAAACATAGAATCAATTCTAAACATTGTCAATTATTTCAACTTAAAATTAGAGAGGAAGGAAGAAGTGGCCCTTAAATTATGATTAGGAGTATATGAGGCTGTATGCTGGCACCATCAGAATGATGGAAATATTCAACATGTAGAGCAAACAGTTTTTACTCTTGAAGGCTGGGATTGAACTCGATAACAGATTTGAGTTTGAAGTGACTTCCTGTGATCTGTCATTTTCAATTTGTTATTCATCATCATCGTGTGCCCTGCCGCATGGCGTCGGCGATCATGGCCCTCCATATGAATCTATCCCTTGTCTCTGCAACTACATCCTTCACCCTCTCTGTCCTCAGCCACCCTGCAAGACCGTCTAATATTTTCTCCCTGGGTCTACTTGATGTTCTGTCCATCCAGCTTTAATGTTGTGACCAGGTGTTCTAATTCCCCTTTACTCATAAAGTGCTCTATAAGTATTGCGTGTTTTTTCCTAATCTTCATCAGTGATCTTGTGTCTGCCTCCTTCAAGACTGTCGTTTGTTTTCTTTGCTGTCCACGGTACTCTCAACATTCTTCGTAGAAGCTGCATTTTATCTGCCGTAATCTTGTCATGGCTTTGCGTGTTGATTGTCAACGCCTCACACCCGTACAACAGTATCGGTTCTCTATAACACCCAAGAACTCTTTCGGATGTTAATTGATAGGCATTTGTTGGTAAGAACGTTTTCCATCTTCTTGAATGCTGCTTTGTCTTGACCAATTCTGGTGGCTATTTCTGATGTGGATCTACCGTGATGTGACCAATCCGACCCTATGTCTTTTCATGATGTCCAGATTCTGTTGGCTGCATTGAAGTATTGATAGTTAATTAAAGATGGAGTTGCTCCAGCTTGATAAGGTCGCTGTCCGTTATCCTCTAGCATTGTAAGTGGTAAAGGAGAGTGGAAAGACCACAGTATTAGTACAGCCTCATGCTGGTGTTGGTGCTATGTTATGGGGACCTTTAAACTTGTCCAGCATACTTGAGATGTCTTGAGGTTACTGTCTGCTCCTCTATCGTGTCTCCCTCCGTGGGGATGCTGGATGCTCTTTCAATATAAATAGTATCCCCACCTTCTGGAAATTCTGTGCTAGAAATTTCCTCTTTTCAGTCGCTCTTTGTTTCTGCCTTGTTCTTTTGCTTTGTCATTACATCATATTTTCTGCCTTGCTGGTCCATTCATCTGTACGTGTTCGACAAAGTCATACGTACTTTTTCTTAGGATTGATAACTGGGTACATGTATTCAGTGCTTTGTTTGGCTCTAGAGAGGTGAGATAAGCGGAAGCAATTTCAGTAATTCATGCCCGTTTTTATGTATGTTTTGGTATGCTTAGGTATGCTTAAATTTGTATTCAGGTAGGCCTATTTTTTTAAATCCCCTGGGCGATAAATTGGACAGAGTGGTCAACGCAGGGGCATGTCCTTAGATTATGTGCGCAAATGCATTGATATGTGTACTTAATTTTCTTTTTTTTTCCTCCTGTTGACGTTTTGTGTTTTGAAGCGGTTATAGCCCTGATATGGTTCTATGCAGTCGGCTGGGCTTTAAACAACAAAAACAACGGGGACTTTACACTTGTCTAGCATTCTTAAGATATCTTCAGCCCTTGCGAGACAGCTCTTGATGTTACTGTTTGCTCCTCTATCGTGTCGTCCTTAGATGAAGATGCTAAATATTCCACTGCAGTATCTTCTTTCTCAAGTTCTGCTTCACACTTCTTCAAACACGTACATAGCCAGTAGCACCGCTAGATGTCTACACAGTCTCTGCATATGTACAAAAGACATAACAGACAAAACCGACTTGATCCTGTTACACGCAAAATTCTATATTCATGAATGTAAATACAAAAAAAAAAGTTTGGTGGAAAAAGACCAACATACAATGGCAATATAGTTAATGTGTTTTGGTTATTTACAGATGACTCTGAAGAAAAGTCACGAGCAACTGTCTCAGCTGGACATCATTTTAGACATCCCCAACACGGACGGTGCCACTGAGGTCCCAGAACCCCTCTACTTCCCAGAAAAAGCAAAATCACCCCTGCCATGTCAGTGTGGTCGGCAAGCCAAACAACTACACTTCCAACGGTCCAGAATGTAGTCGACGAGGGTGAGTGTCCCGTGCTTGTGTGTGTGTGTGTGTGTGTGTGTGTGTGTGTGTGTGTGTGTGTGTGTGTGTGTGTGTGTGTGTTGTGTGTGTGTGTGTGTGTGTGTGTGTGTGTGTGTGTGTGTGTGTAGGGGGAAGGGGAGTGGGCGCGCGCACATAAGCGTGAATGCGTTTAAGTTGCCGTCTGTGTGTGTCATACAACAAAACACGAACTAATTAAGTAGTGTGTTTAAGCGCATAGTTCGTTGAAATTCCATAGGTGATTTATGCCCGTTTTTATGTATGGTGTAGGGTCCAAAGTTATGCTTAAATTTGATTCAGGTTTGGTTTTTTAAACTCACTGTGCAATAACTTGGACGGAGAGTTAACGCCAGGGCCATCTCCTTGGATTATGTGCGCTAATGCATTGATACGTGTACCTAATTTTCTTCCCTTTTTCGTCCTGTTGAAGTATTGTATATGTTTTGAAACACTTATAGCCCTGATAAGACTATGCAGCCTGTTGGGCTTTTATATATCTATCTGTGCATCTATCCATCTATATCCATTGATTTCTTTAAATTATCAATTCAATGAGACTGCCCGCGTGGGGATTCCGGGGGCTCTTTGAGTATAAATAGTATCCCCCCCTTCTGGAAACTGTGCTAGAAATTTCCTCTTTTCTGCACTCTGTTTCTTTCTTCCTCCTTTGCTTTCTGTCATCTGTTCCTATGGTTTTCTGCCTTGCTAGTCCATTCACCTGTATGTGTTCGATAAAGCCTTACGTACTTTCTCTTAGGATTGATAATTGGGTATATGTATTTACTGATTTTTTTGGCTCTAGGGAGATGAGATATGCTGTAGCAATTTTAGGTAATTAAGGCCCGTTTTTATACATGTTTGGTGTCCTTAGGTATGCTTAACTTTGTATTCAGGTGTGTTTTTTAAATCCCCTGTGCGCGATGCGATATATTGGACGGAATGGTCAAAGCCAGTGGCATGTCCTTAGGTTATGTGCTTATGTGCGCGAATGCATTGTTATATGTACTTATTATTTTTTTCCTTTTTGAATTTTTGTATGTTTTGAAGCGATTGTAGCCCCGATATGGCTCTACGCACTCGGCTGGGCTTTAAACAATAAAAATAACAATATGTACTTAATTTTCTTTTTTTTTCCCCGTTGAAGTACTGTATGCGTATTGAAATTGTTCTAGCCTTGATATGGCTGTACGCAGTCGTCTGGGTTTTAAACAAAAATAACAATAACAATTCAATGAGAACTACTGATTTTTCTGTTTACTGATGTATTTATTTTTAGTCTATGTACGTACAATTTGGATTCACTTTGTTTCAGTGTGTCTGCAAAAGCGTTACACTACGTACTGCATCTGAAAAGAAGAGCAGCAGCAACAGCAACAGCAGCAGCAGCAGCAGCTGCACTGAAAACAGAACAAGAAGAACAACAAGAATAAGTAAGTCTTCTTTGGAACATGTTATAGACAACAGAAGAAAAACCCAAAAAGACATAAAAAGGAATTAATACAAACAAAACAAGCAAAAACAAATACAAATATAGCAAACGCATGACAATATGAAGAATGATAAAAAGAGGAAACGAAGCAGCAAGACAATAAGAGGAAACGAAGCAGCAAGACAATAAGAGGAAACGAAGCAGCAAGACAATAAGAGGAAACGAAGCAGCAAGACAATAAGAGGAAACGAAGCAGCAAGACAATAAGAGGAAACGAAGCAGCAAGACAATAAGAGGAAACGAAGCAGCAAGACAATAAGAGGAAACGAAGCAGCAAGACAATAAGAGGAAACGAAGCAGCAAGACGATAAGAGGAAAGGAATAAGAAAGGTCAGAAGAGGAAAACAGAAAATGCAAGGCAACACGAACAAAGCAGAACGGAGAAGGACAACGAAAACGTAAGAGGACACGAAAAGAAAGAAAAAAGAAAATAATACCAACAAGAAAGACGATAAGAGGAAAGGAATAAGAAAGGTCAGAAGAGGAAACAGAAAATGCAATTCAACACGAACAACACAGAGGAAAAGGACAACAAAAATGTGAGAGAAGACGAAACAAATCAATACGAACAACAGCAGGAACGATAAGAACAACCAAAACAATGGAGAAAAAACAAATATTCGTCACCAGAAAGTCGAAAAAAAAACAGCCGCAGCAAAAACACAGGACCGAAACCAAGAGCAAAGGAAACGAAGAAGAAAGACGAGAAGAGGGAACGAAAAAGAAAGACGATAAGAGGAAAGAAATAAGAACGATCAGAAGAGGAAACAGAAAAAATGTAAGGCAAATCCTCCTTCCCTTTCACCCACACTTCTTTCGAACTGGCACAACTTACCCTCACCTTCCCCCACCACACTTTCCACCTTCTGTGTTTGTATCGTCCTCCTCCAAACTCTAAGAACCGTCTCACTGACTCCAACTTCATTGACGAATTCCCGGATCTGCTGTCCTACTGTAACTCCCTCCATGGTTCCTACATCATCGCTGGTGACTTTAACATTCATTTTGATCGCCCCTCCGAACCCACCACCTCCAAAGTCATCGATTTCCTGGACTGCTACGGCCTGGTTCAGTGCGTCCACGCTCCCACTCACATTCGTGGGCACACATTGGATAATATAATCCACAGGACTGACCAGACCATGGTGAGTTCCATCATCATCGACCACACCCTCCCATCTGACCATGTCTGCCTTGTTGCTGATCTTCATTTTTCCCGCCCTCCACCCCGCAAAACGTACATTCAAGCCAGACACCTTTCTGCAGTGGACATGACTGTCTTTGAGGCTGACCTTCAGTCTCTCTTATCTGCTTCCCCGCCAACCACACCTGATGACCTCAACTCCCTTCTCCTTGGGCTCCTGGATCGGTTCGCTCCTGCCTGTGGCCGCCTTGTTTCCAAGAGGCCACCATCACCTTGGTTCTCCTCCATTGGGCCTCAGCTGCAAGCGGCCAAGTGTGAAAGGCGCAGAGCCGAGAGACAGTGGCTCAAGTCTAGTCTGACTGTTCATAAGCAAATTTTTCAAACCGCCAACAAAATTGTTAATAGCCTCGTAGATGCCTCTAAATCAGCCTATTACAATGCTAAAATTCTTGCCTGTTCCACTTCCAAACAACTGTATAATATAACTAATACTCTTCTTGGCAAAACTGGCTCTTCTCCTCTTCCATCTCACCTGCCACCTTCTGATCTTCCACAGGCTTTCTCTATTTTTTCAACAAGATTGCTAACCTCAGGCTTTCTTTCGATTCCACGACGAACACTCATGCTACATTTCCTGAACCCCCTTTCTCTGGAATTCCCCTTACTTTCTTCCAACCCGTTTCTGAGGACTTTGTTAAGAAAATCATCATGAAATCTGGCATTAAAACCTGTGAACTCGACCCATTGCCAGCTTCTTTTCTCACCCATTGTCTCGATACTCTTCTCCCTCACATCACCAATATCATTAACCATTCCCTCTCAACTGGCTCCTTTCCTTCTTCTTTCAAGTCAGCAATTGTAAGACCTCTTCTAAAAATGACGACTCTTGACCCTGAGAATTTGAAAAACTATAGACCTGTGTCAAATCTTCCTTTTCTTTCCAAGGTCTTAGAGAAAGTTGTTCTTGACCAGCTGTTAAACCACCTTCATTCCAATAACCTTGTCTATTCCCTTCAGTCTGCTTACCGTTCTGGACATAGTACCGAAACTGCTCTTCTCAAAATCTGCAACGACTTACTGACTACTCTCGACTCTAACAACGTATCACTTTTGACTCTCTTGGACCTATCTGCTGCCTTTGACACTATTGACCACTCTATCCTTCTCTCCCGTCTACATCACTCTTTTGGGCTCCATGATACTGTCTTGAACTGGTTTCATTCTTACATCACCAATCGTCTGCAAGTAGTTTCTGTCAATGGTCTTTCTTCTAATCCTTCCTGTCTGACTTACGGAGTGCCACAAAGATCTGTTCTGGGCCCCTTACTTTTCATTCTCTACACCTACCCTGTCTCCTCTATTGTCCAAGAACACCTGCTTCAGCATCATTCTTTCTCGGATGACAATCAGCTGTATGTCTCTGGGCCTCTCCTGACCTTCCCATCATGATCCAGAAAACCCAATCTTGTGTAGCTGACCTGAAGGATTGGATGACTGAAAACAAACTGAAATTAAATGAAGAGAAATCCGAATTGATCTTGATCACCCCACCCAAACTCCAAAATCACCCCTCTCTTCCAACCTCTGTCACACTTGTTGACTCATCTATCCCTCTCTCCCATTTTGCCCGTAACCTTGGTGTAACTCTTGATCAAACCCTGTCCTTCCACCAGCATGTGAGCAACGTCTGTCGGACTTGTTTTCTTGAACTCCGCCGAATTGCTTCTATCCGTCACCTCCTCTCAGAAGACACGACAAAGGCTCTTGTCTGTGCATTTGTTCTATCCCGTCTCGATTACTGTAATGCTCTTTTTTCTGGTTCCCCCTCTCATCTCATTAACAAACTTCAGAAAGTTCAAAATCATGCTGCCCGTCTCATCTTCCGCTCTTCAAAATTTAACCATGTTACGCCATTGCTCTGTTCTCTCCACTGGCTCCCTGTTCAGCAAAGAATATCCTACAAGATTGCCTGCCTCTGCTTCAAATCTATTGAGTCTTCCTGTCCTGAGTATCTCACCCATCTGTTACATCTCTACACGCCATCTCGAGCTTTGCGGTCCTCATCTGATACCCGTCTCTATAGTATCCCCATAGTCCGCACTAAAAGGTTTGGGCAGCGTTCTTTTTCCTATCAAGCTCCAACCATCTGGAATCAGTTACCTCGCTCTCTTAGATACTCACCCTCTCTGTCCACATTCAAACGCTCCCTCAAAACTCACCTGTTTCCCAAAACTGGTAATCTCTGCCCCCTTCCCCCCATGTAATGTAATGGTGACATTATAGTGTCTTAGTGTCAATGTGTCATTGTATTTGCATGTCATGCTGTGTGTGTGTTTGTGTGTGTGTGTGTGTGTTTGTGTGTGTGTGGGTGCTTCTGTGGGCGTGTGTGTGTGTGCTTGTGATTCTGGTTATATGTTTTGCCATTGTAAACGCTTAGGGCATTAATTTGATTAGGCGTACTAAATGTTCATAATAATAATAATAATAATAACATGAGCAAACCAGAAAGGAAAAGGACAACAAAAATAGAAGAGGCCAAAAAAGAAAAAAAAAAAGAAGAAAAAAAGAAAAATGAAAATCAATACGAACAAGATGATAAGAGGAAAGGAATAAGAAAAGTCAGAAGAGGAAACAGAAAATGCAATTCAACATGAACTAAACGGAGGAAAAGGACAACAAAAATGTGAGAGAAGACGAAAAAAAATCAATACGAACAACAGCACGAATGATAAGAACCAAAACAATGGAGAAAAAATAAATATTCGTCACCAGAAAGTCGAAAGAAAAGAAAGCCACAGCAAAAATACAGGACCGAAACCAAGAGCAAAGGAAACGAAGAAGACAAGAAGAGGGAACGAAGAAGAAAGAGGATAAGAGAAAAGAAATAAGAACGATCAGAAGAGGAAACAAAGAAAATGTAAGGCAACATAAACAAACCAGAAAGGAAAAGGACAACAAAAACGGAAGAGGAGGCCAAAAGAAAAAAAAAAACGAAGAAAAAAAGAAAATGAAAATCAATACGAACTACACTACGCACAAAAAGTTAAGGATCACTTGCACAAAAATTCATAACTTTCAAAATAAGAAAGCCAATGCGTTGAAGTTTGGCAAACATTTAATTCCATGCTTTAGTGATAACGATACACAATTGCCTTCAATTTCGAGCAATCGTTTGGTGTGTTCATTTGATCAAAGTGGGTACGTATCGAAATTTGATTTCCCAAAGTCATTGAAATCACAAGACAGGGCATTCTGATGCTCCCAAAAGTTCAGTAATGCGTGTAACCGCCATGGCTGTTCTGGCACTCGACGCAGCGAGTCCTCATCGAGTTGACCAGGTTGGTGAAGATCCTCTGTGGAAGCACCTGCCACTCAGCCTGCAGCATCTGGTAGAGGTGTTGGGCATCCCTGGGAGGGGGGTGGTTGCTCCTCACTTTGCGATCCAGCTCATCCCAGAGGTTCTCAATCGGGTTGAGATCGGGGCTGCATGCTGGCCACTCCATTCTGTTGACTCCAGACTGCTGCAGGAAGTCGTTGACCACCCTTGCCCTGTGGGGGCGAGCGTTGTCATCCTGGTAGACAGCCGTCGGTCCCATCTGCTGCAGTGTAGGCACAGCCAGCGGTCGAAGGATCTCATCCCGGTATCGGAGACCAGTCAAGTTACCCTGTACATGATACAAGGGAGTTCTGTGGTGAAGGCTAAAGGCCCCCCAGACCATTACAGAACCTCCACCAAAGGCCACCTTTTCTTGGACAGTGGTGTCAATAAAGCGTTGCCCTGGGCGCCTCCAGACCCTCAGTCGGCCGTCGTTGTGGTTCATGGTGAAGCGTGATTCATCACTGAACAGGACCTGGGACCATTGCTGACGTGTCCACCTCACGTGACGTCTGCAGAAGGCGCGGCGTGCTGCCCTATGGGCTGGAGTTAAGCGTGGCCGTACAGCTGGGCGACGAGAACGGAGGTTAAACCCATGAAGGCGGTTCCGTATGGTCTGCTGGCTGATGTTGATGTTAGTAGCCACCCTCAGCTGCCTTCGAATGATGCTGGAAGAGGCTGTTCTTGTCTGCAGGGCTTGTCGTTCAATGAGACGATCTTCACGTGAGCTTATTTTCTTCGGTCGACCAGATCTGCGTCTTTCATGGACCCTCCCAGTGGCTGTGAAGCGTTGAATCAGTCTGACAATGACCGAGATGGACACCTGAAGTCGCCTGGCCACTTCTCGCTTGGGAACACCATCTTGGAACCATGCAACAGCTCGTCCCCTCTCAAACTCGCTCAATTTTCGTCGTGGAGGCATTGTCAGATCAAGCCTACTAGTAATTGGTGGATTGTCTTCTTATAAAGCCAAGCAAGAGACAGCATCTCACACATAAACAGCAGTGCTTGCACGTGCATAATGGTTTTTCCATCTGGCTTGTGCAATGTGTTCAGGCAGAACGTCCAAAACAAGGTCCTTTTTCGCAAGTTTCCGCTTTTCCGTTTGCGGCCAAGCTCAGTAGTAGAGAATCCCGTGCAATTTTCGCACTAACACAACATCGCCCACTTACAGCTGAACAAGAATTCATAATTTGGCTGGACTGAGAAATAAATAACAGTAGCGAACTGAGTTTATTACGCACCTGTTTTCTCATAGTGATCCTTAACTTTTTGTGCGTAGCTTAGATGATAAAAGGAAAGGAATAAGAAAAGTCAGAAGAGGAAACAGAAAATGCAATGTAACATGAACAACACAGAAAGAAGGACAACAAAAGCATAATAGGAGACCAAAGAAAAACAATCAAGACAAGAGGAAAGGAATAAGAAAGGTCAGAAGAGGAAACGGAGAAAATGCAAGGCAAAATGAACTAAATAGAAAGTGAAAGGACAACAAAAACGAAAGAGGAGACAAAAAAAAAAAGTAAACTAAAAAAAAAAAAGAATCAATACGAACAAAACAAGAGGAAAAGAATAAGAAAGGTCAGAAGAGGAAACGGAGAAAATGCAAAGCAACATGAACACAACAGAAAAGAAAAGGACAACAAAAACGTAAGAGGAGACGAAAAAAAGAAAGGGAAAAAAAAAAACGAAATTGAATACGAATAAAAAAGACAAGAGGAAAGGAATAGGAAAGGTCAGAAGAGGAAACAGAGAAGATGCAAGACAGCATGAACAAAACAGAAATGTAAAGGACAACAAAAACGCAAGAGGAGACCAAAGAAATAAAAAAAAAGAAAAGAAAATCGGTACGAACAAGACGATAAGAGGAAAGGAATAAGAACGGTCAGAAGAGGAAACACAGAAAATGCAAGGCAACATGAACAAAACGGAAAGGACAAGAAAAAAGGAAGAAGAGACCAAACAAAAAAAAGAAAAAGAAATGAAAATCAATACAAACAAGAATGACGAGAATAGGAAAGGAATAAGGAAGGTCAGAAGAGGAACCAGAGAAAATGCAAGACAACATGAACAAAACAGAAAGGAGAAGGACAGGAAAAAACGGAAGAGGAGACCAAAAAAAAAATTGATACGAACAAAAAAGAAAAGAGAAAAGGAATAAAAAAGGTCAGAAGAGGAAACCAAGAAAATGACAAAAAAGGACAACAAAAACGGAAATGGAGACCAAAAAAAAAAAAAGAAAAAGAAAATGAATACAAAGACAAGAGGAAAGGAATAAAAAAAAGTCAGAAGAAGAAACAGAAAATGTAAAGCAACATGAACAAAACAGAAACGACAACAAAAACGGAAGAGGAGACCAAAAATATCAACAACAACAAAAAACAAAAGAAAAAATCAATACGAACAAGACAAGAGGAAAGGAATAAGAAATGTCTGAAGAGGAAACACAGAAAATGTAAAGTTACATGAACTGAAGAAAAAGGACAACAAAAACTTAAGAGGAGACCGAAAAAAAGAAAAAAGAATATCAACACGAACAAAAAAGACGATGAAAGGAATAAGAAAGATCAGAAGAGGAAACAAAAAAAATGCATGGCAACATGAACAAAACAAAGTAGGACAACAAAAACGTAAGTGGAGACAAAACAAAAATCAATACGAGCAAGAAAGACAAGAGGAAAGGAATAAGAACGGTCAGAAGAGGAAACAGAGAAAATGTAAGGCAACATGAACAAAACAGAAAGGAAAAGGACAAGAAAAACGGAAGAGGAGACCAAAAAAAAAAAAACCCACAAAAAACAAATCAATACGAACAAGAGGATCAGAGGAAAGGAAATAGAAAGGTCAGAAGAGGAAACAGAAAATGCAAGGCAACATGAACAACACAGAGGAAAAGGACAACAAAAACGTGAGAGAAGATGAAAAAAAATCAATACTAACAACAGCAGGAACGACAAGAACAACCAAAACATCGGAGATAAAACAAATATTTGTCACCATAAAGTCACAAAGCAGCCGCAACAAAAGCACAGAACAGAAACCAAGAGCAAAGAAAACATGACAAAACAAAAACAAAAACTTACCCCTCCAAAAACAAACAAACAAAACAGAAAACGGAGCAATACACAATGCACGGCAAATCCACGACTATGCTTGTAACGAATCAATAACGAGAGCATCAATATGGATACACAGAAATTGTAACAAAGGCGATAACGGAAAGAATACCAGAATAAATGAAAAGCAAAAGGAACAGAGAAAGAACATATGTGATGACAGCAACGGCAAAATCTTCTCCGGTAAATCGCCAAGAAAAGCATAAAGAACAGTGACAGGGGAAAAATTTAACACGTCAAAAAGACTAGCAACACGAACAGGATCAAGAATGAAAAACAATGGAACGAGTATAACCTGGCGACAAAATCTAAAACAGCGGAAAAGGAAAAGCGGCTAAAACCATATAAAGAACGCAAACAGCAACATCATCATCGACAACAACAACAACAACACAGGAAAGAAACCTGGGGAAAAGTGACAAACAAAACAAAAAAGGAAAGAGAAAATATGAGCAATAACGACAAAAACAGCAAAAGACGGCAAGAAGTTAAAGAAACAAGCAAAAGAAAAACAAAGTCAACAAGAACAAGAAGAACGACAAGTACAGGAAGAACCAAGTGTAGAAAAGCAAAACGCACACCAGCGAGTATACAGTAATAATAACACATGGCAGAACCAGAACACCAAAGCCACCTAGAAACAGAAACAGAATTTATCAGAAACATATAACAGAAAAACACGAGAAAAAAGAACATGAGCACTAAGAACTTTAAAAAGCAGCGAGAACAAGAAAAATAAAAACAAAAACAAAATTATTCTGAAGAGAAACAAATATTGAAAGAGATGGGTGGAAACAGCAAAAGCGACAACACCAAAAACATAAAAATATCAACAAAAGGCTGAAAAACAACACAAAGATAACACAAATTAAAAAAAATCTAAGCGGACCAAAAACAAGGACATAAACAAGCGCAGAACAGAATTAAAATACTGCATCACGGCTAAAGCAACACGAAAGAGAAACCCTAAAAAAGAATTTTAAAAAATCACAAACGAAGAAAAATAAAACAGAAACAAAGCAAGAACAGTACTCAAAATACGGCAAATCAATTACTATTATTATTTCACAAGCAATAACAACGGTGTCAACACGAGCAAGGATTTGAAATCAAAATCAATACCAGCAAGAAAATCCGGAGAAATAGAAGAGTAAAAGGGACAAGCAGCAGACCAAGAAGAAGCAGGAAAGAACATTTATGACAACAACAACGGCAAAGATATCAACGAGTCATCACCAAAATCACGAAAAACAGTGGAACTGGAAAAACCAAGAACAAAAAGAAAATCAGACATAATAGCAACAAGACCAAGAATGATAACGAAAAAAATACTACACAAACATGACTAGTGGACGAAATCAAAAGCAACAACTAAAAAACTAAAAACACCTGAAACGATATAAAGAAAAAGAGCAACACAATAAGACAGAAGAAAATATAAAGAAAAAGAGCAACACAATAAGACAGAAGAAAACATAAAGAAAAAGAGCAACACAATAAGACAGAAGAAAACATAAAGAAAAAGAGCAACACAATAAGACAGAAGAAAACATAAAGAAAAAGAGCAACACAATAAGACAGAAGAAAACATAAAGAAAAAGAGCAACACAATAAGACAGAAGAAAACATAAAGAAAAAGAGCAACAAAATAAGACAGAAGAAAACATAAAGAAAAAGAGCAACACAATAAGACAGAAGAAAACATAAAGAAAAAGAGCAACAAAATAAGACAGAAGAAAACACAAAGAAAAAGAGCAACACAATAAGACAGAAGAAAACACAAAGAAAAAGAGCAACACAATAAGACAGAAGAAAACACAAAGAAAAAGAGCAACAAAATAAGACAGAAGAAAACACAAAGAAAAAGAGCAACACAATAAGACAGAAGAAAACACAAAGAAAAAGAGCAACAAAATAAGACAGAAGAAAACACAAAGAAAAAGAACAACAAAATAAGACAGAAGAAAACAAAGCAAAGAAAAAAATCGAAAACAAAAACAGCAACAGTGAAACGGAAGAAAGATATAAAAAATGTACAGCATTCATGACAAGAACAACAGAAACAAGAGAAAAAAAAACACGAACATGCACAAATACTGCATGAAGTCAAAGAAACAAAAGAACAAAACAGTCAGGATGAGGAACAAGTACAGGAAGAATAAGTGTAGAAGAACAAAACATACGTCAGTGAGAATACGATCACAATATCAACACACGACAGAACCAGAACACCAAAGGCACCAAAGAACAGGAACAAACAAAATAAACTTCAGAGAGAACAAATACAAGATAGAAAAGAACGAGAAAAAAGAAGGAAAGCAATAAGAACTACAAGAACGGCAAGAACAACAAAAACAAAACCAACACCAAACCAAAACAAAATTATGCGGAAGAGAAAATACAGAAAACACAAAATCGAGAACGGCACGAACAGCACTACACCGAGGTCACTGACAATAACACGAGTTGCACAGTGCAGCAGACAGAGCAAAAACAAGAAGACAAAGAAAGAAACGCACAACGGGAGAATGAAATAACTATAATTACTATAACCATAACAGCACGAAAGAGAACCCACCCACGTACCCCCCCCCCCCTAAAGAAAATACAACATATAAACAAAAATCAGAAACGAAGGGGAAAAAAACAATATGCAAGAACAGTACACGATAAATGGCATATCCATAATTATTACTGTGCTATCAATAACAACGGTATCAACATGGATAAACAGATATGAAAAGAAAATCAATACAGCAATAACACCAGGAGAAATGGAAGAGTAAAACAGAAACGGCAAAACAACAAGAAAAAAATCTGTGATAACAATAACGGCAAAAACATCAAATTGCCAAGAAAAGCACGACGAAGAAGACTGGAACAGAAAAAATCAAGAAGTAAACGAAAAGACGAATAGCAACAAGACAAAGAACAAGAATGAAAAAAAGACTAAAGAAAATGACTAGGTGACAAAAGCAGAGACAAAATAAAAATAAAAATAGCTGAAGCAATATAAAGAGAGCAACAGAAAAAACAGAACAATTAAAAAAGCAACAAAATAAAACACTATGGGAAAACAAAAGAAAACAATGCACACACACACAAAAATCAAAGTCCTGCAAAACCAAAACAATTGAAGAGAAAGAGGATTAATGACAAGAATGACAAAAACAATGCGTAGAAAATAAAATAAGCAAATACAGCAAAATCTCAAAGAAACGAACAAAAGCACAGCAACAAAGTAAAGACGAAAAAAAGAGGAATAAGCACTTGACAGAACTGGAACACCAAAGGAACCCAGGAACAGCGACAAACCAAAATCTTTAGAACAGAACAAACAAAACACAACAAAATAAGACAAAAGGGAAAATAAGAGCAACAAGAACAACAAAAACAGCAAGAACAAGAAAAACACAAAAATAAAAAATAACAAAATTAAGAACAGCACCAAAATCGGCAAGATGGAGAAAAAGAACAGCTACAAAAGGAACAACTACAAAAGTAATAATACTATAAAAACATACAAAGAAACGAAAACAAAATGCCCCACGGAAAATGCATGAGAACAATGTCAACACATGCTAGAACTACAACACAAAGAACACCAATAATAGCTAGTAAAAGAAAGTTATAAATCGAAAAGCAAAGGAAAAGAAACAAAAGAAAGTACAAAAACAAGAGCAACATTATTACGAACAGCAAAATCAAAAACTTAGAGAAAACTTCAGAATCTGAATACATCATGTCAAACACAAAACAAACGAACGAAATGAACAAAGTCAGCAACATACTCAGAAGAAAACCAAGATGAACGATGTACGGAAAAGAACTAGAAGATGAAAACCCACAACAGCAAGAGTAAAAGAACAATATTAACAAATAGAACTACAATATTATGATCACCAGTTATATCGGGGATAAAGAAAACTTAATAATGCAACAGATTCACAAAAATGCAAATAACGAAACGAAAAACAAAAAACAAAGTCAATTGGAAATCAAAAAAGCACACAAGAATAGCAACATGAAAGTCAACAAGACCCCGAAGAAACAAGGACAAAAATAACGAGATGCAAAGAGAAAAAAACAACAGCAAGAACATGAGAATAATGTCAACTAACAACGGAACCACAACACTAAGAGCATAAAAAACGCAAATAAAAAGTACTGAGCAGAACAGAAACAAGACAAAAACAACCGCAAAACTGGAGAATAAAACGACCAACATTACTACTACAACCACTAGAACTGAAAACAAACCCAAAGCAAAGCAAAAAAGAAAAAACATCAACCTCAAGTCACCAAGAAAAGTATAAAGAAAACGATTGAAAGGGAACAATGTCAAGAACAAGAAGTACATCGAAAAGAAGAAAAACAACAACAAAAAGGATCAAGATCGAAAAAAAAAAAACGACGGAAGGAATGTCACAAGGAAACAAAATCAAAAGCAACAACACAGTGGGAAAAAAAACAGCTGAAACATTAAGAAAGCGAGCAACGAAATAGAAAAAAAAAAACATGAAAAAACAAAAAGCAAAACCAAGAACAGAGAAAAGGGAAAGAAATGCTGATACTGAAAGGAAGAAAATACGGCATTGATAACAAGAACGATAGAATGGAAATACGACCATAAAAGCAGACAACAAGAAGTCAAAAACGAAGGACTAACATTGCAAGAACAAGAGAATGGACAAGAACAAGACGAACAAGTATCATCAGGTGCCTTGCCACATGGTGTTAGCGATCATGGCCTTCCATCTGTTTCTATCCCTTGTTGCCTCAAGCACCTCTTCCGTCCTCTTTGTCTTCAGCCACTCTGCAAGTCCGTCCAGTATCTTCTCCCTGAGTCTACCTGGTGCTCTCTTTCCCTCCAGATTTACTGTTGTGACCAGGTGCTCCAATTCCCCTTTCCTCATAAAATGGCCTATAAATGTTGCCTGTCTTTTCCTTATGATCTTCTTGTGTTTGCTTCCATCAAGACTGTCTCGTTTCTTTTGCTGTCCATGGAACTCTCGACATTCTTCTTAGAAACCACAATTCGGCTGGCTTTGCTTGTTGACTGTCCACGCCTCACAACCGTATAACAATATTGGTTCTATATAACATTCAAGAACTCTCTTCCTGATGTTAATTGATAGGCATTTCTTGGAAAGAATGCTTTTCATCTTCTTGAATGCTGTTTTGGCTTGGCCGACTTTGCTGGTTATTTCTGATGTGCATCTGCCATCTGGTGAAATGATCGTTCCCAGGTATTTAAACTTATCAACCAGTCTCAAGTTGTGCCGTTTGCTGTTATTTTGCATGAAGGGATTTTTTGTTTTTTACTGATCACCATGACTTCAGTCTTCTTGCCGTTTCGTTCCAACCCCTTGCCTTTGCTTTCTATTTCTAGTATATTCACAAAGTTTTGTGGGTCCTTTGCATTTTCTGCAGCAGCACGGTGTCATCTGCGTATCGAGTGTTATCATTTTTCCTCCAACCTTTCATCCTGGGTCTTCCTCTAGGTTTCTGATGTTTTCGCTGAAAAATAAAAACAGATCTGGTGACAAAACACAACCTTATCTGACTCCTCTTTTGATGTTTTGGAAAGAGCTTATATCGTTTTCTATTATTGCAGCTGTTTGTTCCCGATACATATTTCTGATTATTCGGAGATCTTTTCCATCAATACTGAATCTTTCTAGTTGGTTGATCAATTCTTCATGTCGTACCCTATCGAAAGCCTTGCGTATAATCAACAAAACATAAATACAAATCCTTATTCATCTCGATTGACCTCTCTGTGACAGTTCATAGGATGTTTATGGCATTAACAGTTACTTTCCCTTCCACAAATGCACACTGTTCTTCTGCTATTTCTCTTTTGATTCTGTTCCTTGTCCTCATCATGATTATTCTTAACAGGATTTTTGTTACATGACTCATCAAACTGATTGTGCGATGGAGTTCGCATTCTATAGCCCCTGTCTTCTTTGGAAGTGCAATGAAAACTGATTTTGACATCTTTGGCAATTGGGGATTTTTCCAGTGTCATAAATTTCATTTAGGAGGAATGATATTTTTTCAATACCAAATTCCTCCAGGGCCTAAATCATCTCTGTAGTAGGGTTAGTGCTACTTGCACGAGCTCGAGACATGTTCCACTGTTTGTTTGCCCTGGCAGAGCGGGCTCGTAAGAAGGCAAGGTCATCTGATTTCCCCCATTTCACCAGATTCGAGGGCAAGAATGAGACTGATCCTGAGAGTGGCCACCACTCCAGCTTAGACATCTTTGGGGTGTACATCACATCGAGGTTTCTCTTCTCTGTTTTATCTTTTTGGGTTGCTTCCCAAATCGTTATGGCGTGCTCTCCACAGCCAGACACGTCCAGAAAGCCTCTTCTCTGGACTTACAAAGCCAGGTATTCATTTTACATAAGGTGTTTAGTCAGCCATGCAGCCTTGACAGGATGATTTTCCATTTGAGTTCAGAAATGACAGTTGTCTAAACTAGTTGATGTCACTCGAATTCTGTTCTTTTGGAATGTGTACTCCATCTGCTACGATCCATATGTTGCTAATATTCAAGTTCCTGCATGCTGATCATAAGTTTCTGGAGCCACTTGGGGATACGTGGACATTTCCTCATGCAGCAGGTAAACTATTTCATTACGGCCAAATGACGATTTCAAGTGATGCTTTGCCCTGAGGATTTGAATGCTTTCCTGTGATACTGTTCCAAAGCTGTTTTATCCATTGTGATCGTTCCTGATTTGGGTGGCTGACATAATTTCCTGCCAAACTGGAAGGGGTGTCTGAAGTAATTTTGGGTCGTCCTTTTGCTGCTGCTCCTCCTTGCGTGTTCTGCTTTGCGTGTTCTTTTCTCTTTCATTGGTTTTTTTTTCCAATTTTTTGTTTCTCAAATTACGAAGCAGCTTTCATTTGTTTCTTCAGAATCCTTTTTCCTGCGTATATCCTCATCTAATGCGGAGGTGTGGATTTCTTAGGAGGTGTTTTCACCTTTGGCTGTTTTACTCCACATGCGTCTCTGCATGTTGCGTATAATAATAATAATAATAATATATTTTATTTATATAGCGCAAAATCTTGACAAAATCAAATCTAAGCGCTGAGCGTATACATGCATACATACCTACATACATATGAGCGTATACATGCATACATACATGCTTACATACTTACATACATAAATCTAAGCTGAGCGTATACATGCATACATACATACATAAATCTAAGCGTATACATACATACATACATACATACATACGTACGCACATGCATACATAATAATTACAATATTTATATAGCGCAAATCTCGACAAAATCAAATCCAAGCGCCCAAAAGACACACACGCACACACGCACGCACGCACGCACACACCACACACACACACACACACACACACACACACACACACACACACACACACACACACACACATGCATGGCCACAAATGGGGAGAAAAGAATAAAAGCAATAAAAGCAAGAATAAAACCAATGGAAAACCACAGAGAGCACATCATATACAATTATATATTAAAACAAAGTGATTCCCCTCCGAGCGGAGACAGGCTGCAGAGGGGGGTTGAGTGAGGTTAGGATTTTATGCAGAGGAGAAAAGGTGAGTTTTGAGAGCGGACTTGAAGGAGGCAAAAGTAGGTTGCTGACGGACTGAGAGAGGAAGTTTGTTCCAGGAGAGTGGACCAGAATAATAATAATAATAATAATAATTACAATATTTATATAGCGCAAAATCTTGATAAAATCAAATCTAAGCGCTGAAGCAGACACACACGCAGGCACGCACGCTCGCACACACACGCACGCACACATACAGACACACACACACACACACACACACACACACACACACACACACACACACACGCATGGCTATAAATGGGGAGAAAGAATAAAAGCAATAAAAGCAAGAATAAAAGCAATGGAAAATTATAGAGAGCATAGCATACAATTATATATTATAACCATGTGATTCCCTCCGAGCGGAGACAGGCTGCAGAGGGGAGGGTTGAGTGAGGTTAGGATTTTATGCAGGAGAGAAAAGGTGAGTTTTGAGAGCGGACTTGAAGGAGACAAAAGTAGGTTGCTGACGGACTGAGAGAGGAAGTTTGTTCCAGGAGAGTGGACCAGAGACAGAGAAGGCTCGTGGACCATAGGTATTGAGCTTAGTGCGTGGAAAGCGAAAAGTCAGAGGATCAGAGGCAGAGCGGAGGGTACGTGAGGGAACATAGATCTCAAGTAGGCTTGACAGGTAATCGGGGGCTGCGTTATTGAGGCTTTTGTAGCACATGGTGCCTAGTTTGTACTGTATGCGCTTTGATACAGGGAGCCAGTGAAGTTGTGCCAGGAGAGGAGATATGTGGTCAGCTTTTTTCTTTTTGAGTACAAGGCGTGCAGCATTGTTTTGAATGCGCTGTAGGATGTGAATGGTGGAGGCAGGAAGACCAGACAGGAGTGAATTGCAATAGTCAATGCGAGACATTATGAAGGAGAGAACGAGTTTTGCAGTCGTTTCGACAGAGAGATACCTCCTGATCAGCTTTATACGATGGAGATGATAGTAGCAGGATCTGGCAGTTTGAGAAACAAAGTTGTTCATGGAGAGGGTAGAGTCAATGCAGACACCAAGGTTTTTAGCTGAATCAGAAATTGGGACTGATGTGTTACATAATGGGAGAGAAAGAGGAGGCAGCTGAGAAAGTTTCTGACGGGTGCCAATGAGGATAGCTTCTGTTTTGTCGTCATTAAGCTGAAGTCTATTGTGTGTCATCCAGTTCTTAATGTCCGAGTAACACTCAGTGGTGCGAGTCAACAGGCGCTGTATATTATCAGGTGAGTCACTGTCTTGAAGTTGGGTGTCATCAGCATAGAAGTGGTGTTTTATAGAATGGGAGTTGGTGATGGTGGACAGGGGGGAGGTGTAAAGAGTGAAAAGAACAGGGCCAAGGACAGATCCTTGTGGAACACCACAGGTCAGGTATGCAGGTTGAGAGTAAGTGCCATTGATGAGAACGGTTTGTTTTCTGTTTGATAGGTATGAAGTGAACCAAGACAGAGCAATGTCAGAGATGCCAAAAGTATGATGAAGTCTAGAAAGGAGAATACCATGATCAATGGTATCAAAGGCTGCAGACAGATCAAGGAGTGTGAGGAGAGAGACTTTGCCAGTATCAGTTGCAAGGAGGAGATTGTTGAGAATGTGTAGTAGGGCAGTTTCAGTGCTATGGCACTGGCGGTAGGCTGACTGGAAAGGATTGAGGAGATTGTTGGCAGACAGGTGAGAGTTCAGCTGGTTGAGGACGACTTTTTCAAGGAGTTTTGACAAGAAAGAGAGATTAGAGATAGGCCGGTAATTTTTCAGTTCATTTGGATCTAAATTGTGTTTCTTGAGGAGAGGGTGAACAATAGCAGACTTGAAAGAATCTGGGACAGTTCCAGTTTGAAGAGAAGTGTTGATGATGTCAGTGATGAATGGGAGGAGAGTAGGGAGACAGTCGGCGTAGACAGAACCTGGAAGAGGATCCAGTTCGCAGGTTTTGAACGACATGGATCTGATTGTGTTGAGAATTTCTTCTTGTGAGACTGGGGTAAAAGTAGTAAGAGGTGTGCCAGAGAAGGAAGGGTCAGGTGGGCATGGTTGACAGGGTGTCCTGTCAAGCCTGTCACGAAGAGTTTGAATTTTGGTGGTGAAATAGTTGGAGAATACAGATGGGAGTTCTTCATTTGTATGTTTTGTTGGGAGAGGTAAATCTTTTCGTGTGCCAAGGAGATGATTCATGGTTGTAAAGAGTTCTTTTGAAGAAGAGGCATTCAGGATTTTGGTTTGGAAATAGCTTGTTTTTGCTGATGCAATGAGGGTGGATACTTTTGTTTTAGAGGCTTGGAAAAGTTGCCTGTGTACAGTGAGTTTGGATTTGCGCCAGCGGCGCTCTGCTCTGCGGCGGGCACGTTTTGCACAGGCGATCTCATGAGTGAGCCAGGGGGTAGGGGGGCGGTCAGGTAAAAGACGGGTTGTGGCTGGAGCATGAGTGTCCAGAAGATGGTGGAGAGTAGTATAGAATTCATCGGCAAGGTTATGTGACTTTTCAGAAAGGAGACGGGAGGCATCAGATGAAAATGTGGAGAGGTCGATAGATTTGAGATTGCGTCGAGTCACTGTGCGCATGGTACGGGAAGGAGGAGAAATGTCGAGAGAACAGAGAATTGCAGAGTGGTCAGATGGAAGGGCTGAAGTTAGACGGGTAGAAAGAACTAAGCAGTTGTCAGTAGCGGAATTGTGATGATCACGAGAAATGATCCAGTCAAGAATGTGACCTTTTGATGGGTTGGTTCAGAAATGTGTTGAGTCATATTATGATTGGACAGAGAGTTGATGATATGTCTTGTGTCATAACGGTGAGTGTTGTCATAGTGGACATTGATATCACCTAGAATGATGAGATTTCCAGGTAAGAGGCAGTAGTGGTCAAGCAATTGGTCAAAGTCAGAGAGAAACATGGATGTGGTGAGTTTGTTGGCAGAGCTAGGTGGGGGTCGATAGACACAGGAGAAGGTGATGGGGTGAGGGGTGGATTGGAAGGATACTTCAACGTGCTCGAAAGAAGGATGGGAGAAAGGCAGAGACTGCGAGAAAGATAGGCGGGAATGGAGTGAGTCGTTGTAGAGGATGGCGATACCGCCACCTCGGGATGAGCGATGGAAAGAAGCAAGCCTGTAACCACTCGGAGTGAGGCTAGCAAGTATAGGTTCGTGACCAAGGGGGTTAAGCCATGTCTCCGTGATAAAAGCAATGTCAACATGCTCATCTGCGACAAAGTCAGCAATAACATCGGCTTTGTCACCAGTGCATGCCGACTGAGCATTAAAAAGGCATAGTTTCAGCCTATCACAGTCATATGGTGGCGGCTGAGGTGGCGACGAAGGCGGCACCAACGGGACAGAAGGCGAGAGCGGCACCGGCGGGACAGAAGGCGAAGGCGGCACCATCAGGACAGAAGGCGAAGGCGAAGACGGCAGAGGAGGAGACAAAGCTTGCAGCAGCGAGGTCAAAGGCAGGGCAGTGGAGGAGAAGAAGAAGCAGGAGACGAAAAGTGGCGTCGGGCATACAGAGTATCTGAACGTCTCTAGTTTGAGTTTCAATGTACATCAGCGCATTTAGTTTGTAGATGTCTTTATCCAGCCTCTCCCATTCCTCTTTTGCACTTATGGACGGGTAGATTGCGTTTCTGGCGTAGCATCACCAGTACAGTTTCGTCTGAACAACCATCGTGGATGTCATTGGCACTGTGATTTGATTCTTGGTCCGGGTTTTCGACATTGTATCTGCAGGTGTAGTGCGCTGCTGTTCATCCATCACGGCCCTTTTTCGTCCTGTGGATCCTCATGCCGCGCTTGGTAGAGAATCTGCTTCCACGCCACACGGGAGTTCCCTTTCTTCTTCTACTTTCTGGTCCATTGTGGATTTCTAGTCGGTACTGGGTAGGCGCCAATAGATTCACCATTCGCTTCCCCTTTCGGTGAGGCCTGGGAGCATTTCATTTTTGGAAGAAGAGGCAAATTGAAGAAAGGCAAGGTGGGGAGTCATCCGACAGAGTCCATAAATCTAGTTTTTCCCGGTGTCATCCCATCTTTAGCGGACATCCTCTGAACTATTCTAGTTACGTGTCAGTATCAAACTGTGGGGAGAGCCGGGCAGCAGAAGGTCCTCAGAGGAGAAAACCCCTGTCAAATGTTTTGGCCCTGAATTCATTACAATCTAAAGGGACTGGACAGCATCTGGGTCCTAACTGTTTGATGCACTCTTGTTGTAACTTAAGTCCCCCCCCCCCCCCACCTTAATAGAAATCGGTCCTCCGTCTGGATTCGAATCCCCGCCTCTAGAATGGTCAGCAAGACTACTACCATCATGAACAGTAACACAAGAATAATTTTTAAATTGATGGATCCATCTGATTAGATAATGGATGTACCCGGTTGAAGAGTCCGATGGTGAACAGCATCAGCTGTGGTTGAACAAGGTGATTCTTGAGTGGCAATCCTCGGTACAGCTGACGCACATGCAGGTTGATAGATTATCGCTGTTCCAGCTTTCTTTTTCATCTCGTCAACAACAGCAGAGATTTTCTTTTCTGCAGTGACCATGCCTGCACGTACAGCCTTCACTAGGCACAGCGATCTGTAGCTGTCTCTTTGCAGGCGGACACACTGATATCAGTTGAATCCCTACATAGCAGCAGTGAACGCCCGGTGTGCCAGGATCCTGCAGTGAGCTCTCCGTACAGTGTATCTTCAGAGATACGAGTATCCTGCATGCAGCAAACAGCCAAGCCAGGTGAATAAGCTTCGAGAGAAAGGCTGGAACTTCGTGAAATGTTAAGGTAAGGACTGTACCGAGAGAAAGTGTTCCAGGAATTGGACAGGTCAGATGGGAGAGAACTTTGAAGGAAGGATACCAAGGGGAGGGAACTTTGGAGGACAAACGGGATGGAACTTATGAGGAGAGGAGGCAACTTTGGGAAACAGAACGAGGGTAAAGACCTTTTCGTGAAGACTCAGAGGGGAGGGAACTCTGGTGAATGGCGAAATGAACTCGGAATTCAGAAGGGAGCTAATGGGAGAAAAACTTAGGGAAATTGGGGAGGGACTGAGATGAGAGAACTTGGGGAGCCCCAAAGGAAGAAAGGAACTTTGGGGAAAGGGAAGCACACAAAGAGGGAGGGAACTTTGGGTGTCGACAGGGGGGAGGCGGGATTGAGGGAAAGAGGAAGAACCAGTGGGAGCCTGGGGTGGTGGGGGGGGGGGAGAACCAATGGAAGGGTACATGGGGTGGGGGAAGGGAACCAACAAGAGGGAAATCGGGGAGGGAACGAATGGGAAAGAATTTGGGAGGGAGGGCGGAGGACCACTGGAAGGGTACATGGGGAGGGAGAACCAAGGGGAAGGAACTTGGATAGGAGAACCAAGTGGAGGGAACTTGGGAAGGGAGAACCAAGGGGGAAGAATTTGGGGGCGGGAGGACTAAGGGTAGGGAACTTGGGAGGGCGGCGGAAGAACCAATAGGGTACATGGGGAGGGAGAACCAATGGCAGGGAACTTTGTAAGGTAGAGCCAATGGGAGGGAACTGTGTGGGGGGGGGGGGGACTTAGAGCGGGAGAACCAAGGGGAAGAAACTTGGGGGTGGGAGAACCAACTTGGGGGGTGGGAGAACCAAGGGGAGAGAACTTCGGGGTGGGGAACCAAGGGGACAGAACTTGGTTAGGTTGAACCAATGGGAGGGAACTTGGTGGGGGAACCAAGGGGAGGGAACATGGTTAGGGAGAAAACCAAGGGGAGTGAAGTTGGGGTTAGGGAGAACCAAGGGCAGGGAACTTAGTGGGAAGAACCAAGGGGGGGGGGGGGGACTTGGTTAGGGTGAGCCAATGGGAGGGAAACCAATGTGAGGGGAACTTGATGGAGAAAACCAAGGGACGGAATTTGGGGGTGGGGCAGTCCAGGAGACGGAACTTGGGGGCGGGAGAACCAAAGAGAGGAAATTTTGGAGCAGTTGAACCAAAGGGAGGGAACCTGGCTAGGGAGAGCCAATGGGAGGGACCTTGGAGGGAGGAACAAAGGGGGGGGGGACATGGGGACAGGAGAAACAAGGGGAGAAAACCTAGTCAGGGAGAGCCAATAGGAGGGAACTTGGTGGGGGGAGCAAAGGGGGGGTGGACTTGGGGGCGGGAGAAACGAGGGGAGAAAACTTGGGGGAGTAGCTAATGGAGGGAACTTGGTTAGGGAGAGCCAATGGGAGAAACTTGGTGGAGGAACAAAGGGGGGGGGGGGTAAGGAGAAATAATGGGAGGGAAATTGGTGGGGAAAACCAAGGGGAGGGAACTTGGTTAGGGTGAGCAAAAGAGGGAACTTGGTGGGGGGAACTAAGATGAGGGGACTTGGAGGCGGGAGAACGAAGTGGAGGGATCTTGGGTGGGGAGAACCAAAGGGGGAGGGAACTTGTGGGTGGGAGAACCAAGTGGAGGGAACTTGGGGGTAGTGAGAACCAAGGAGAGGGAACTTGGTGGGGAGAACGAAGGAGAGGGAACTTGGTGGGGAGAACCAAGCAGAGGGAACTTGGTGGGGAGAACCAAGGGGAAGGAAAATAAGGGTAGGAAAAACCAAGGGGAGGGAAACGGGATGAGGAGAACCAGGAGGATAGAACCTTGCTATTGAGAGCCAATGGGAGGGAACTTGGTGGGGGAAACCAAGGGGAGGGAAATTGGTGGAGAGAACCAATGGGAGGGAAGAATTTGGGGGGTGGGGCAATCCAGGAGGTAGAGAGAACTAAGGGGAGCGAACTTGGGGTGGGGGAACCAAGGGGAGGAAATTTGGGGGCAGGAGAACCAAGGGGAAGGAACTTGGAGGTAGAGAGAACTAAGGGGAGCGAACTTGGGGTGGGGGAACCAAGGGGAGGAAATTTGGGGGCTGGAGAACCAAGGGGGGGAGTGTGTGTCGGGTGGTGGTGGTGGTGGTGGAAAACAAACAGGAGAGAAACTTGGGGAGGGAGAACCAATGGGAGGAAATTTGGGGGGGGGGGGGGCCGTGAGAACCATTAAGGGTACATGGGGAGGGAGAACGAACGGAGGGAACTTGGTTTGGGAGAGCCAATGGGAGGGAACTTGGTGATGGGAGCCAAGGGAGGGAACTTAAGGGCGGGAGAACCAAGTGGAGGGAACTGGGTGGGGACAGCCAAGGAGAGGGAACTTGGGGGTGGGAGAACCAAGGAGAGGGAAATTGGGGTTGGAAGAACCAAAGGGAGGGAACTCGTGGGGCGGGAGAACGACGACTGGGGTACATGGGGAGGGAGAACCAATGGGGGTACATGGAGTGGGAGAACCAAGGGGAGGGAACTTTGTTACGGAGAACCAATGGGAGGGAACTTGTTGGGGAGAACCAATGGGAGGGAACTTGTTGGGGAGAACCAAGGGCAGGGGACCTTGGGGGTGGGTGAACCAAGGGGAGGGAACTTGGGGTGGGAGAACCAAAGGTAACCCTCGGGGGCGTGAGAACCAATAGGGGCACATTGAAAGGGAGAACCGACGGGAGGATACATGGAAAGGGAAAACCAAAGGGAAGGAACTTGGAGGCGGGAGAGCCAAAGGGAGGGAACTTGGTGGTGAGAACCATGGGGGGGGGGGTGACTTAGGAGCGGGAGAACCCAAAGGGAGGGAACTTGGGGGTAGGGAGAACCAAGGGGTTGGAACTTAGAAGGGAGAACCAAGGGGGGGGGGGAGAACTTGGGGGCGGGAGAACCAAGGGAAGGGAACTTGGTGAGGAGATCCAAAGGAGGGAACATGGGGGTTGAGGAACCAAGTGGAGTACATTTTGGGGGCAGAAGAACCAAAGGGAGGGGGAATTTGGTGGTATGGAGAACCAAAGGGAGGGAACTCGGTGGGGGAACCAAGGGGAGAAAACTTTGGGTGGGAAATCAAGGGGGAGAGTACTTGGGCTGGAGAACCAAGGAGAGGGAGTTTTGTGGGGGGAACCAAGGGGAGGAAAGTTGGGGGGGAAGGAGAACCAAGGGGGAGAGTACTTGGTGGTGGTAGAACCAAGTGGAGGGAACTTCTTGTATGGAGAACCAAGGGGAGGGTATTTGGGGGTGGTGGAGGACGAGTGAGAATGAAACTTGGGGAGGGGGAACTAATGGAAGTGAACTTGGGTTGGGAGAACCAAGGGGGGAGGACTTGGGCAGGGAGAACCAAGGGGAGGGAACTTGGGTATGGAGAACCAAAGGGATGGAAGTTGGGGGGAAGAACCAAAGGGATGGAACCGGGGGTGGGAGAAGGGAGGGCCAAAAGGGGTTCGTGGGGATGGATTATCGATAGAAGGGGACGGGAGAACCAAAGGGAGGGAACTTCGGAGACCGGGAGAACCAATACGGTACATGGGGAGGGAACTTGGTTAGGAAGAACCAAAGGGAGGGAACTTAGTGGTGGGAACCAAGGGGAGGGGAACTTGGGGGGCGAGAAAACCAAAGGGAGGGAACTTGGCGGGGAGAACCAAGGGGAGGGAATCAGGGTGGGATTACTAAGGGAAGCGAACTTGGAGTGGAGAACCAAGGGGAGGAAACTTGGGGGTGGGAGAACCAAGGGGACTTTATTTGGAGGGGTTGGGTGGAGAACAAACGGAGGGGAAACTTCGGGGGGGGGGGGGAGAACCAATGGGAGGGACTTGAGGAGGGATGGAGAACCAATGTGAGGGAACTTGGGAGGAGCAGGACAACCAATAGGGGTGGGATGGAGAATGAATGGGAGGGTACATGGGTTGGGAGAACCAAAGGGAGGGAACTTTGGGGCAGAAGTACCAAGGGTAGAGTACTTTAGGGCCGGAGAATCAATGGGAGGGAACTTAGCGAGGGAAACAGTGGGAGGGAACTTGGGGAGGGAGAACCAAGGGGAGAGAACTTGGGGGTGGAGAACTAATGGCAGGGAACTCGTGGAGGGAGAACCAATGGGATAGTACGTGGGCATGGGAGTACCAATGGAAGGGTAATTGAGGGGCCGAGAGCCAACGGGAGGGAACTTGGGGTGGAAAAACCAGTTGAAAGGAAATTGGGGAGGGGGAGAATTAATGGGAGGTTACTTGGGGAGGGAACGAAAGGAATGGAACTTTGGGAGGGAGAACCCAGGGAGGGAACGTAAGGGGGGAGAAAGGCAGATCCATGGGAGTCACTTGGGGAGGGAACCAAAGGGAGTGTACTTGGGGAGGATAACCCATGGGACCGTACTTGACGGGGGGCGGGGAGGACAAGGGGAGTGAACATGGTGGTGGAACGTGGGGAGGGAAAACCAACGGGAGGGTAAATGGGCGTGGGAGAACCAAAGGGAGAGAATTGGGGGAGATCCTAGGGAGGGTGGTTGGGGCGGAAGAACCAACGGGAGGGTAATTGAGGGGGGAAGAACTAAGGAGAGGGAACATGGGGAGGGAGAATCAATGGGAAGGAACTTGGGGGTAGGAGAACCAATAGTGGTACACAGGAGGGAGAACCAGTGCGAGGGTACACAGGGAGGGAAAACCAGTGCGAGGGTACACAGGGAGGGAAAACCAGTGCGAGGGTACACAGGAGGGAAAACCAGTGCGAGGGTACACAGGGAGGGAAAACCAGTGCGAGGGTACACAGGGAGGGAAAACCAATGCGAGGGTACACAGGGAGGGAAAACCAGTGCGAGGGTACACAGGGAGGGAAAACCAATGCGAGGGTACACAGGGAGGGAAAACCAGTGCGAGGGTACACAGGGAGGGAAAACCAATGCGAGGGTACACAGGGAGGGAGAACCAAGGAGAGGGAAGATGGGGGGGGGGGGGGAACCAAGGGGAGGAAACTTGAGGGCAGGAGAAGCCAATAGGAGGGAACTTGATGGAGTGAACCAAAGGGAGGGAACTTTGAGGGGGAGAACCAAAGGGAGGGTACTTAGGGCGGGAGAACCAATGACAGGGTAATCAGGGAAGAGAACTGAGGGGGAGAACCAAAGGGAGGGTACTTAGGGTGGGAGAACCAATGACAGGGTAATCAGGGAAGAGAACTAATGAGAGGGTAATGGGGGAGAACCATGGGGAGTGAACATGGTGGGGGAATCAAGGAGAGAGAACTGGGGAGAACCAATGGGAGGGAAACTTAACTAGGAAGAACCAAAGGGAGGGTCCGTGGTGGAGGCAAACAGTGGGAGGGAACTTGGGAAGGGAGAACCCATGGGAGAAGTTTAGGGGGGGGGGAGAGAGAACTAATGAGAGGGAACTCAGGGAGGGAGATCCAATGGGAGGGCACGGGGGTGGGGGGCTGGAGAACCAATGGGAGGGTATTTGGGGGGGGGGGGGAGAACCAATGGGAGGGAATTTAGGGACAGAATCAATGGGAAAGAACTTGTGGGTGGGTGGAGGGAGAACCAAAGGGAGGGTACTTTTGGGTGGGTGGGAAAACCAATGGGAGGTTACTTGGGGAGGGAACCAATGGGAAGGAACTCGGGAGGAGAACCAATGGAAAGGGGGGGGGGATGAAACAAATGGAAAGGAACTTGGAGGGGGGAAACCAATGGGAAGGGAATGGCAAAGGGGGGGAGGGGGGAGCGGAAAGAACCAATGGTATGGTACTTAGTGGGGAAAACCAATGGGAGGTTACTTTGGGGGAGGGAGGTGAGAACCAAGGGGAGGGAAGTCGGTGAAGGGGAACCAATGGGAGGGAACTTGGGTAGGGAGAATCAATGGGAGGGTATTTAGGGGGGGGGGAGAACCAAGGGGAGGGAACTTGGGGTAGGGGGAGAGCCAATACGAGGGAACTTGAGGAGAGAAGCAATGGGAAGGAACTCGGACAGGGAGAACCAAAGGGAGGGTACTTGGGGAGGGGAGAAGCAATGGGAGGGACCTTGGGGTGGGGAGAACCAATTGGGGAGAACTAATGGGAGGGTACT
>JAPXFY010000130.1:50000-90395 GCA_030674185.1 Monoplex corrugatus | reverse complement strand
TTGGATTGAATCGTTGGCGTGAATTGAATGGATTGCGTGAATTCAATAAGACTTGTGTGAAGTGAATTTGATTTGGTTTGGATTGACTTGGATGGCGTGATTGAATATGATTGGCGTGAAATTAAATTGGTCTTTGGTTAGTGTCAGGCTGCAGTCGTCTCATGCTGATTCAGTTCTTGTCAAGCCTTGGTTGGTTTTTCGTTTCTGAACCAAGTTGGTTTCATGGTTGTTTGGGGTTACATGGGGGGATTTCAGTGGTGCTCTCGTGGTGGTCGAGGGAGTCTAATTTTTGGGGGGAGAAATATTTTTCGGTAGGGCTTGTTTCCCTTTCTGCTTTATTCCCAGTTGGGCGAGGTTAAATATATGTAAGTCTGTGTTTCAAGGGGCGAATCACTCTCTGTTTCTTTCGGACCTGTGAATCACGCTTTACATGCGGATTCGGCTGATTGTGGGGCCAACCTGAGTACAGGTCTGATTTTTGAGTTCCTCGTTATACTGACTTGGAAATTTCTGGGCAGTTGTCGAGTGTCTGTGTTCGGGAAGGGTGTAGTCCCTTTTCTCTGAGATAACCGTGTTAGTTTGTAACAGGTTATATGTGAACTTTAGGATATCGTTCTAGTTCACTCGAGATTATTCTATATTTTTCTATGTTCACCTGTAGTTCCAGCTGAGTGAACTTGGCAAGGGTGATGTGGCGTCTGTACCAGTTTGTGCTGTTCGGTGTTGTGCGAAATTCTATGTCGTATTGAGAAGCAGAAAAGAATATCAGTGGAGACCAGTGGAGTTCTGCTACTTTTCTGAAGAGGTGAGTTACATGTAGATAGGTGGGACCTTGGTGTAAATTGTAAACTCTGTCTTTCAATTGCAGATGGGCGGAAGCAGTCCCATTTGTGTTCTGTATTCGTGTACAGTTAGTTTATGTTGCAGGTCGGTCAGTTGCGTTTTGGTTTGTTCTGGTGCAGTGGCTGCAGCTGTTACTGCGTTTTGTGAATTGTCGTAATTGTGAGAAATTGTATCTTAAATGGTTTAATGAATCTAAATTGGGTCGTATTTGGGCCAGATTATTTCGGGTTGGTTGTTATTGATTTGTGTGGGCGTGTGAGTTACGTTATTGGTTGTTATATGATGTGTTGTTTACGTCTATGGGTTTAAATTTCTAGCTTCCCTTAATTCTAAACTGGTTTGAGAGGTTTGCCCAACCGGTTTGTGGGGCGTCGTAAGGTAGGTTTGGATCAGGGTTTATTCGTCGTCGTTGAGATGTAAATTCGCGATTATTTTGATTCTCTGCGCCTTTGGTGGTTGAATAGGCCTGGCGCAGGGAGTCCAAGCCGTGACGTGGGGATAACCAATTTAGTTTGCTGACAATAAGTATTTGTGTTATTTACTGTTTGAGGATAAACCTACAGGAGGTTACCGTTTGGAGATAGGATTAATGTGTGTTGTGTGACAGACTTATAGACAGTTTGACTGATTAATTTTAAGGATGAAATGGCAGGTAACTCTATTATTCAGTGCCAGTATGAAAGTGTGGCTATCGTTAAGGGCTGGTTAATGTTTTGGTATTTTGGTTCCATGGTCGTGGTTACGTTTTGTTGTCTCATTTCATGTGGAGTTTGTCCCTTAAGGGCTTTATTGGTTGTTGTAGATGAGTCTTTGCAGTCACGCCCGTATTATGTTTGTCTTGGTGTGTGTGATGATTTGTGTGTTTGGTTGTCTTGTTGAAATGTGATGTAGGAGAGAGAATTCTTTTCCTGTGATATGTAGTCAACCACCGATTATTTGTATTTTCTACAGGTGATTCGCCCTTTTTGACCAGCCTCTGGGACCAGTCCCTGGTTACCAGTCCCTGAAACTCGTTCTTTGCATGCTGTTATTCCAGTAGTCTTATTTGTAAACCCGTGCCATGCAACCACTACAGCACAGAATCCACGGTCGACCACCTTTCACAGGATCTCCATGGGAAGCACTGGCGACTGAGGGGGACTGCAGTTGGCTGCAGCGCGTGTGAGGAGAGTACATGTAGTCCGTTGGTCCCTCTTCGAGCTCCGTGAGAAGAGTCACCAATTACGCGGGTGGGATCAGGGATTTTCTACCTTGTGTGTCTTGCTGCGTTGCTGCAGTTCCTGGCCGCCGGCGTTTGGTCAAACATTGGCCAAGGAGTGTGTGGTGGCGTCTGTGGACCTATTATGTGTGTGTGTTGTTATGGGTATTGAAATTATTGCCTTCATATAGTCATAAACCTTTGTCAGGGCTGAGTTAAATCATTTACCTTGCCCTGTGCAACGTGATGGTTACTTATACCTGACTTAGTCATCGGTTATAGTTCACAAATTTCAAGGCTTTTAGACCCGTGATGATTTGTGTGTATCCTGAGATGCCTGGATGAATTTTGTAGGTATCCTGAGATGCCCGTGATGAATTTGAGACGCCTGGATGAAGTGTGTATCTCTTGAGATGCCGTGGATGATTTTGTGTGATCTCGTTGAGATGCCCGTGGATGAATTTTGTGTGTATCTCTTGAGATGCCCCGTGGATGAATTTTGTAGTGATCTCGTTGAGATGCCCCGTGGATGAATTTTGTGTGTATCTCGTTGAGATGCCCGTGGATGAATTTTTTTCGTGAGTTTTTGTGATCTCGTTGAGATGCCCGTGGATGAATTTTGTGTGTGTATGCTGTATCTGTTGAGATGCCCCGTGGATCAATTTTGTGTGATCTCTTTGAGATGCCTCCGTGGATAAATTTTGTGTATCTCCTTGAATGCGTGGATATAAAGTTAGTACTGTTGTGTGCTTGATGAATTTTGGATTAGCTTTTGAGAATTGTGGGTTATAACCCCGGGACTGAATTTTGACAGCGTCTGGTTGAGATGCCAACTCGTGGAGGCACGTCGGTCGAATGCAGGTAACTCTGTGGTTCGCTGTTAGTCGGGCATTTTGTGTATTTGGATGTGTGTATTTTTGTGTTGCCGTGATAATGCTGTGGATATAAGTTATATTGTGTGCAATTTGTGAATTACTGTATTGTTGAGACATTGCGTGGATTAAATAGCTGTGCCAATGGTTAGAAACAGTTGTTTGGTTAGACTAATTTTGTTGGGGCATCATAGTGACCATAGGCTGAAAGTTCTGTGCTATCGCTCTTAGCAGACAGTTTGGAGTGACATTAGGATGAATCTTTGGTGTGCAATTGAATGAATTTTGTCTGGAGATATCATGTTGACGTGTAATTAGGATTGTATTTTGAATGAAATTAATATGTTTGGATTGTGGAAGGTTTGGGCAGTTGGAATTGAAATTTAAGATTGTTTGGAGGAATTGATTGAATAGGTTGATTGATTGATTGGTGATTGAATAGTTGACTGATTGAATATTTGAATTGAGTTGATCTGGTTTGGATTGATAGATTGGCTGAATTGAATTAATTGTTTGAATTGAATGGATAGGTTGACTTGAATTGATTTGAATTGAATAGGATTGGACTGATTGAATGAATACGATTGGTTTGAATTGAACAATATTGACATGAAGTGAATTGAATTGGTTTGAGCTGAATTGGATTAAAAACGACTGAATTGAATCAGACTGTATAGGATTCGCGCTTGGAGTGAACAGGGCTGGATTTGAATAGATTGACAGGAATTAGATCGATATGAATTGGATGTGATGGGACTGAAATGATTAAACTGACTTCGAGTGCATTGAACCGTATTATTACAATGTACTGAATTGGAAGGAATTGGATTGGATTAAATAGAATTGGATTGGATTAAGAATAGATTTGAAATGAACTGTAATGAATTGAATGGACTGAAAGGAACTGAATAAAATAAATTTAACTGAATCATTTATCTGCAGTGTATAAAATGAATACAAATGGTAAAAGCACAGTGCCAAGGTGTGCACCAGTGTTTGTGTCCGAGACGATGGCTATACTATTGTTTAGCAGCGAATAAGAGTGGCAGAATGGTTCAGACGTTCGCCTGCCAATAACTAAACTCGAGGTTCCAGGGTTCGCTCCCCATAGCGGCCTCGACTTTTCTCCTCAGTTTGACTGGAAAATCGAACTGAATGTCTTGTCCTTTGAAGAGGAACGAAAAACGGCAGTTGAAAATCGTGAAGAGCAGAACATTGCCTGGCTGCCTTGGTATAAAACGTTGGAGAGATGGATTGATTTCCAAGGTCCCACCCTTTGAAGACCTTCTGAAGTGTTGGTAAAAAAAATGTGAATATGAATTTGAAACGAGGGAGAGGCGATGGGCGCCGCCCTCATGGTGCTGGCCATCACAAGGCACCTGTGATGTTAGTGTATATGGAATTCATTCTAAGCGCGGAGACGTTACTTTGAGAAACTGAAACTGAAACTTACTTTCACAAAATCCAAAACAAGTGTGACTGCCCACGTTCAAGCAAACAGGAACCAGGAAAAAAAAAACACGAAAACAGAATCAGAACGCGTTATTTAAAACAAGACAAGACAGGCGCAAATTTTCTGTCAACTGGCCGTTGTCAAGCGTAAGATGACAAACAAAACAAACACCAGAAACAAAAATTAGGAGAAAAAGACGGAAACTTCCCTGCTGCCCCGTCCAGTGTGAGAAAAGGAACAAACTGACTAAAATGACATGTGTTTTTTAGTAAAATGTCAGCGAAAGTGAGATGAATTCTGCAATTTAAAAAGTGATCATGCAGGGAAGTTTCAGTCTTTTTCTCCAAATTTTTGTATCTGGTGTGTGTGTGTGTTTGTAATCTTACGCTTGACAAAGGCCAGTTGGCCGAAAATTTGCGCCTGTCTTGTTATATCAAATATGCGTTCTTATTCTTTTTTTCGTGTTTTTTTCTGGTTCCTTCTTACTTTCACAACTTGAGGGAAGAAAAGACCCATGAAATACTGTCACCACCAGAATGACAGAAACATTAAGATGGGCAGTGAACAGGCCAGTTTTTAATGTTGTGGGCTGGGATTGAACCCAATATATCAGATCCTGAGTCCACCGGTCAATGACAATAACCAAGCAACCCGCGTAAACACACACATTTTAGCGTGTAAGTGGCCCGGTAACACACACACACACACACACACACACACACACACACACACACTCACACACACACACACACACACACAACACACACCACACACACACACACACACACACACACACACACACACACACACACACACACATATCCACACAGACACATAGACAGATACACATACACACAAAGACACACAAACACATGCACACACATACATACACACAGACACACAACACACAGACACACACGACAATTGCACATTCACACACACACACATACAAAATCTTACTTGTAGCAACCAGACCACCCATCTGAAATAAAAGAAAAACAAATATATAAGTGAAAAAAACACAAACATGAACTAACTCTCTCTCTCTCTCTCTCCCTCTCTCTCTCTCCTCTCTCTCTCTCCTCTCTCTCTCTCTCTTTCTCTCTCTCTCTCTGTCTCCTCTCTCTCTCTCTCTCTCCCCCTCTCTCTCTCTCTCTCTCTCCCCTCTCTCTCTCTCTTTCTCTCTCTGTCTCCTCTCTCTCTCCCCTCTCTGTCTCCTCTCTCTCTCTCCCCTCTCTTTTTCTCTCTCTCTCTGTCTCCTCTGTCTCCTCTCTCTCTCTCTCTCTCTCTCTCTCTCTCTCTCTCTCTCTCTCTCTCTCTCTCTCTCTGTATTCGTATGTCTACGCGTGTGTTGGCGCGTGTGCTTATGTGCACACGTGTCTGCGGTCAGGTGTTTGAATGCGTGCGCGTAATTTGTGTGTGTGTGTGTGTGGTGTGTGGAGTGATGTGTGTGTGTGTGTGTGTGTGCGCGGAGAGAGAGAGAGGGTGTGTGTGTGTGTGTGTGTGTGTGTGTGTGTGTGTGTGTGTGTGTGTGTGTGTGTGTGTGTGTTGTGTGCATGTGTTGATGTGTGCATGTTGGGCGTTGTGTGTGTGTGTGACTCTGTGTGTTGAGTGTTGTGTGTGTGTGTGTGTGTGTGTGTGTGTGTGTGTGTGTGTGTGTGTGTGTGTGTGTGTGTGTGTGTGTGTTTGAGCGCGCGCGCGAGTGTGTGAGTGTGTGGTGTGTGTATGTATGTTATGTATGTATGTATGTATGTATGTATGTATGTATGTATGTATGTATGTATGTATGTGTATGTTGCACGCGCGCAGGTGCGTTTAACTGGAAAAAATAACTCCAATCGTACTCGAGAACTTCGTATCACGAAGTACGTTTTCTGATCTGTTGTGCCTGTGGTCAATTCAATACTGATGCTGTTGTTGCTTATGGTCAATCCTGATTTGTTGTGCTTATGGTTACTCCTGATTGTTGTGTTTATGGTTATCCTGAGCTGTTGCGCTTATGATTAAAACTGAGGTATTTGTGCTTATGGTCAATCTTCATCTATTGTGTTTCTCGTCAATCTGATGTGTTGTCTTCATGGTCAATCCTGATGTGTTATGCTTCTGGTCAATCCTGATCTGTTGTGCTTGTGTCAATCTGATCTGTTGTTTATGGTCATCGTGATCTGTTGTGCTTGTGGTCAATTGTGACCTGTTCTGCTTGTGGTCAATCCTGATTTGTTGTGCTTCTGGTCAATCCTGATCTGTTGTGATTGTGGTAAATCCTGATGTGTTGTGATTGTGGTAAATCTTGATCTGTTGTGCTTGTGGTCAATCCTGATCTGTTGTGATTGTGGTAAATCCTGATCTGTTGTGATTGTGGTAAATCTTGATCTGTTGTGCTTGTGGTCAATCCTGATCTGTTGTGATTGTGGTAAATCCTGATATATTGTGCTTCTGGTCAATCCTGATAGGCTGTGCTAGTCATCAATCATAAGCTGTTGTGGATGTGGTCAATCCTGATCTGTTGTGCTTGTGGTCAATCCTGATCTGTTGTGTCTGCTGTCGAACCTGATCTGTTGTGTTTGTGGTCAATCCTGATATGTTGTGCTTGTCATCAATCCTAACCTGTTGTGATTGTGCTCAATCCTTTTCTTTGTGCTTGAAATCAATCCTGATCTATTGCGCTTATGGTCAATCCTGATATATTGTGCTTCTCGTCAATCCTATCAAATTTGCTTCAGGTCAATCCTGATATGTTGTGCTTCTGGTCAATCCTGATCTGTTGTGCCTATGGTCAATCCTGAGTTGTTATGCTTCTGGTCAATCCTGATATGTTGTCCTTAATCCTGATGTATTGTGTTTCCCGTCAATCCTGATAAGTTGTGCTTGTGGTTAATCCTGAGCTGTTGTGCTTCAGGTCAAGCCTTATAAGTTGTGCTTCTGGTCAATCTTGATATGTTGTACTTCTGGTAACTCCTGATCTGCTGTGCTTGTGGTCAATCGTGATCTGTCGTGCTTGTGGTCAATCCTAATCTGTTGTGTTTCTCGTCAATCCTGATGTGTTGTGCTTCTGGTCTATTCTGAGCTGTTGTGTTTGTCATCAATCCTGATATGTTGTGCTTCTGGTCAATCCTGATCTATTGTGTTTCTCGTCGATTCTGATGTGTTGTTTTTTTGGTCGATCGTGATCTGTTGTGCTTATGGTCAATCCTGTTCTTTTGTGCTTCTGGTCAATCCTGATTTGTTGTGCTTATGGTCAATTCTGATATGGTGTGCTTGTCATCAATCCTACCCTGTTGTGGTTGTGGTCAATCCTTTTCTTTGTGCGTGTGGTTAATCCTGATCTGTTCTGTTTGTTGTCAATCCTGATATGTTGTGCTTCTGGTCAATAATAAGCTGTTGTAGCTGTGGACAATCCTTTTCTTTGTGTTTGTGGTCAATCCTAATCTGTTGTGCTCGTGGTCAATCCTGAGCTGTTGTGGTTGTCATCAATCCTGATCTGTAGTACTTAAGGTAAATCCTGATCTGTTGTGTTTATGGTCAATGCTGATCTGTTCTGGTTGTAGTCAATTCAATCCTGATCTGTTGTGCTTAGGGTAAATCCTGATCTGTTGTACTTGTAGTCAATCCTGACCTGTTGTGCTTGTGGTCAATCCTGATATGCTGTGCTTACGGTCAGTCTTGGTCTGTTGTGCTTACGGTCAATCCTGAGCTGTTGTACTTATGGTCAATCCTGAGCTGTTGTGTTTATGATCAATCCTGATATGTTGTGTTTATGGTCAATCCTGATATGTTGTGCTTGTGGTCAGTTCTGATCCGATGTGCTTGTCATCAGTCCTGACCTGTTGTGGTTGTGGTCAATCCTTTTCTGTTGTGCTTGTGGTCAATTCTAATCCGTTGTGTTTCTCATCAACCTTGATCTGTTGTGCTTATGGTCAATCATGATCTAATGTGTTTCTCGTCAACTCTGATCTGTTGTGGTTGTGGTCAAGCCTGATGCCTGATCTGTTGTGCTTGTGGTCAATCCTGAGATGTTGTGCTTGTGGTCAATCCTGAGATGTTGTGCTGTGGTAAATCCTGATATGTTGTGCTTATGGCCAATCCTGATATTTGTGCTTGTCATCAATCATAAGCTCTTGTACTTATGGTCAATCCTGATATGTTGTTTGTGGTCAGTCCTGATCTGTTCTGATTGTGGTCAATCCTGAGATGTTGTGCTGTGGTAAATCCTGATATGTTGTGCTTATGGCCAATCCTGATATGTTGTGCTTCTGGTCAATCCTGATATGTTGTGTTTGTGGTCAATCCTGAGATGTTGTGCTTGTGGTCAAGCCTGAGATGTTGTGCTGTGGTAAATCCTGATATGTTGTGCTTCTGATCAATACTGATATGTTGCGCTTCTGGTCAATACTGATATGTTGTGCTTCTGGTCAATACTGATATGTTGTGCTTCTGGTCAATACTGATATGTTGTGCTTGTCATCAATCATAAGCTCTTGTACCTATGGTCAATCCTGATCTGTTGTGTTTGTGGTCAATCCTGATCTGTTGTGTTTGTGGTCAATCCTGATCTGTTGTACTTCTGGTCAAAATCCTGATATGTTGTGCTGTCATGAATCCTAAACTGTTGTGCTTGTGGTCAATCCTGATCTGTTCTGATTGTGGTCAATCCTGATCTGTTGTGCTTATCATCAATCGTGATGTGTTGTGTTTATGGTCAATCGTGGTCTTTTGTGCTTGTGGTAAATCCTGATCTGTTGTGCTTGTGGGGAATTCTCATCTGTTGTGCTTATGGACAATCCTGATATATTGTGCCTCTGGTCAATCCTGATAGGTTGTGCTTGTCATCAATCGTAAGCTGTTGTGCTTGTGGTCAATCCTGATCTGTTGTGTCTGCTGTCGAACCTGATCTGTTGTGTTTGTGGTCAATCCTGATATGTTGTGCTTGTCATCAATCCTAACCTGTTGTGATTGTGCTCAATCCTGATATGTTGTGCTTCTGGTCAATCCTGATCTGTTGTGCCTATGGTCAATCCTGAGTTGTTATGCTTCTGGTCAATCCTGATATGTTGTCCTTAATCCTGATGTATTGTGTTTCCCGTCAATCCTGATAAGTTGTGCTTGTGGTTAATCCTGAGCTGTTGTGCTTCAGGTCAAGCCTTATAAGTTGTGCTTCTGGTCAATCTTGATATGTTGTACTTCTGGTAACTCCTGATCTGCTGTGCTTGTGGTCAATCGTGATCTGTCGTGCTTGTGGTCAATCCTAATCTGTTGTGTTTCTCGTCAATCCTGATGTGTTGTGCTTCTGGTCTATTCTGAACTGTTGTATTTGTCATCAATCCTGATATGTTGTGCTTCTGGTCAATCCTGATCTATTGTGTTTCTCGTCGATTCTGATGTGTTGTTATTTTGGTCGATCGTGATCTGTTGTGCTTATGGTCAATCCTGTTCTTTTGTGCTTCTGGTCAATCCTGATTTGTTGTGCTTATGGTCAATTCTGATATGGTGTGCTTGTCATCAATCCTACCCTGTTGTGGTTGTGGTCAATCCTTTTCTTTGTGCGTGTGGTTAATCCTGATCTGTTCTGTTTGTTGTCAATCCTGATATGTTGTGCTTCTGGTCAATAATAAGCTGTTGTAGCTGTGGACAATCCTTTTCTTTGTGTTTGTGGTCAATCCTAATCTGTTGTGCTCGTGGTCAATCCTGAGCTGTTGTGGTTGTCATCAATCCTGATCTGTAGTACTTAAGGTAAATCCTGATCTGTTGTGTTTATGGTCAATGCTGATCTGTTCTGGTTGTAGTCAATTCAATCCTGATCTGTTGTGCTTAGGGTAAATCCTGATCTGTTGTGTTTATGGTCAATGCTGATCTGTTCTGGTTGTAGTCAATTCAATCCTGATCTGTTGTGCTTAGGGTAAATCCTGATCTGTTGTACTTGTAGTCAATCCTGACCTGTTGTGCTTGTGGTCAATCCTGATATGCTGTGCTTACGGTCAGTCTTGGTCTGTTGTGCTTACGGTCAATCCTGAGCTGTTGTACTTATGGTCAATCCTGAGCTGTTGTGTTTATGATCAATCCTGATATGTTGTGTTTATGGTCAATCCTGATATGTTGTGCTTGTGGTCAGTTCTGATCCGATGTGCTTGTCATCAGTCCTGACCTGTTGTGGTTGTGGTCAATCCTTTTCTGTTGTGCTTGTGGTCAATTCTAATCCGTTGTGTTTCTCATCAACCTTGATCTGTTGTGCTTATGGTCAATCATGATCTAATGTGTTTCTCGTCAACTCTGATCTGTTGTGGTTGTGGTCAAGCCTGATGCCTGATCTGTTGTGCTTGTGGTCAATCCTGAGATGTTGTGCTTGTGGTCAATCCTGAGATGTTGTGCTGTGGTAAATCCTGATATGTTGTGCTTATGGCCAATCCTGATATGTTGTGCTTGTCATCAATCATAAGCTCTTGTACTTATGGTCAATCCTGATCTGTTGTTTGTGGTCAGTCCTGATCTGTTCTGATTGTGGTCAATCCTGAGATGTTGTGCTGTGGTAAATCCTGATATGTTGTGCTTATGGCCAATCCTGATATGTTGTGCTTCTGGTCAATCCTGATATGTTGTGTTTGTGGTCAATCCTGAGATGTTGTGCTTGTGGTCAAGCCTGAGATGTTGTGCTGTGGTAAATCCTGATATGTTGTGCTTCTGATCAATACTGATATGTTGCGCTTCTGGTCAATACTGATATGTTGTGCTTCTGGTCAATACTGATATGTTGTGCTTCTGGTCAATACTGATATGTTGTGCTTGTCATCAATCATAAGCTCTTGTACCTATGGTCAATCCTGATCTGTTGTGTTTGTGGTCAATCCTGATCTGTTGTGTTTGTGGTCAATCCTGATCTGTTGTACTTCTGGTCAAAATCCTGATATGTTGTGCTGTCATGAATCCTAAACTGTTGTGCTTGTGGTCAATCCTGATCTGTTCTGATTGTGGTCAATCCTGATCTGTTGTGCTTATCATCAATCGTGATGTGTTGTGTTTATGGTCAATCGTGGTCTTTTGTGCTTGTGGTAAATCCTGATCTGTTGTGCTTGTGGGGAATTCTCATCTGTTGTGCTTATGGACAATCCTGATATATTGTGCCTCTGGTCAATCCTGATAGGTTGTGCTTGTCATCAATCGTAAGCTGTTGTGCTTGTGGTCAATCCTGATCTGTTGTGTCTGCTGTCGAACCTGATCTGTTGTGTTTGTGGTCAATCCTGATATGTTGTGCTTGTCATCAATCCTAACCTGTTGTGATTGTGCTCAATCCTTTTCTTTGTGCTTGAAATCAATCCTGATCTGTTGTGCCTATGGTCAATCCTGAGTTGTTATGCTTCTGGTCAATCCTGATATGTTGTCCTTAATCCTGATGTATTGTGTTTCCCGTCAATCCTGATAAGTTGTGCTTGTGGTTAATCCTGAGCTGTTGTGCTTCAGGTCAAGCCTTATAAGTTGTGCTTCTGGTCAATCTTGATATGTTGTACTTCTGGTAACTCCTGATCTGCTGTGCTTGTGGTCAATCGTGATCTGTCGTGCTTGTGGTCAATCCTAATCTGTTGTGTTTCTCGTCAATCCTGATGTGTTGTGCTTCTGGTCTATTCTGAGCTGTTGTGTTTGTCATCAATCCTGATATGTTGTGCTTCTGGTCAATCCTGATCTATTGTGTTTCTCGTCGATTCTGATGTGTTGTTATTTTGGTCGATCGTGATCTGTTGTGCTTATGGTCAATCCTGTTCTTTTGTGCTTCTGGTCAATCCTGATTTGTTGTGCTTATGGTCAATTCTGATATGGTGTGCTTGTCATCAATCCTACCCTGTTGTGGTTGTGGTCAATCCTTTTCTTTGTGCGTGTGGTTAATCCTGATCTGTTCTGTTTGTTGTCAATCCTGATATGTTGTGCTTCTGGTCAATAATAAGCTGTTGTAGCTGTGGACAATCCTTTTCTTTGTGTTTGTGGTCAATCCTAATCTGTTGTGCTCGTGGTCAATCCTGAGCTGTTGTGGTTGTCATCAATCCTGATCTGTAGTACTTAAGGTAAATCCTGATCTGTTGTGTTTATGGTCAATGCTGATCTGTTCTGGTTGTAGTCAATTCAATCCTGATCTGTTGTGCTTAGGGTAAATCCTGATCTGTTGTACTTGTAGTCAATCCTGACCTGTTGTGCTTGTGGTCAATCCTGATATGCTGTGCTTACGGTCAGTCTTGGTCTGTTGTGCTTACGGTCAATCCTGAGCTGTTGTACTTATGGTCAATCCTGAGCTGTTGTGTTTATGATCAATCCTGATATGTTGTGTTTATGGTCAATCCTGATATGTTGTGCTTGTGGTCAGTTCTGATCCGATGTGCTTGTCATCAGTCCTGACCTGTTGTGGTTGTGGTCAATCCTTTTCTGTTGTGCTTGTGGTCAATTCTAATCCGTTGTGTTTCTCATCAACCTTGATCTGTTGTGCTTATGGTCAATCATGATCTAATGTGTTTCTCGTCAACTCTGATCTGTTGTGGTTGTGGTCAAGCCTGATGCCTGATCTGTTGTGCTTGTGGTCAATCCTGAGATGTTGTGCTTGTGGTCAATCCTGAGATGTTGTGCTGTGGTAAATCCTGATATGTTGTGCTTATGGCCAATCCTGATATGTTGTGCTTGTCATCAATCATAAGCTCTTGTACTTATGGTCAATCCTGATCTGTTGTTTGTGGTCAGTCCTGATCTGTTCTGATTGTGGTCAATCCTGAGATGTTGTGCTGTGGTAAATCCTGATATGTTGTGCTTATGGCCAATCCTGATATGTTGTGCTTCTGGTCAATCCTGATATGTTGTGTTTGTGGTCAATCCTGAGATGTTGTGCTTGTGGTCAAGCCTGAGATGTTGTGCTGTGGTAAATCCTGATATGTTGTGCTTCTGATCAATACTGATATGTTGCGCTTCTGGTCAATACTGATATGTTGTGCTTCTGGTCAATACTGATATGTTGTGCTTCTGGTCAATACTGATATGTTGTGCTTGTCATCAATCATAAGCTCTTGTACCTATGGTCAATCCTGATCTGTTGTGTTTGTGGTCAATCCTGATCTGTTGTGTTTGTGGTCAATCCTGATCTGTTGTACTTCTGGTCAAAATCCTGATATGTTGTGCTGTCATGAATCCTAAACTGTTGTGCTTGTGGTCAATCCTGATCTGTTCTGATTGTGGTCAATCCTGATCTGTTGTGCTTATCATCAATCGTGATGTGTTGTGTTTATGGTCAATCGTGGTCTTTTGTGCTTGTGGTAAATCCTGATCTGTTGTGCTTGTGGGGAATTCTCATCTGTTGTGCTTATGGACAATCCTGATATATTGTGCCTCTGGTCAATCCTGATAGGTTGTGCTTGTCATCAATCGTAAGCTGTTGTGCTTGTGGTCAATCCTGATCTGTTGTGTCTGCTGTCGAACCTGATCTGTTGTGTTTGTGGTCAATCCTGATATGTTGTGCTTGTCATCAATCCTAACCTGTTGTGATTGTGCTCAATCCTTTTCTTTGTGCTTGAAATCAATCCTGATCTGTTGTGCCTATGGTCAATCCTGAGTTGTTATGCTTCTGGTCAATCCTGATATGTTGTCCTTAATCCTGATGTATTGTGTTTCCCGTCAATCCTGATAAGTTGTGCTTGTGGTTAATCCTGAGCTGTTGTGCTTCAGGTCAAGCCTTATAAGTTGTGCTTCTGGTCAATCTTGATATGTTGTACTTCTGGTAACTCCTGATCTGCTGTGCTTGTGATCAATCGTGATATGTCGTGCTTGTGGTCAATCCTAATCTGTTGTGTTTCTCGTCAATCCTGATGTGTTGTGCTTCTGGTCTATTCTGAGCTGTTGTGTTTGTCATCAATCCTGATATGTTGTGCTTCTGGTCAATCCTGATCTATTGTGTTTCTCGTCGATTCTGATGTGTTGTTTTTTTTGGTCGATCGTGATCTGTTGTGCTTATGGTCAATCCTGTTCTTTTGTGCTTCTGGTCAATCCTGATTTGTTGTGCTTATGGTCAATTCTGATATGGTGTGCTTGTCATCAATCCTACCCTGTTGTGGTTGTGGTCAATCCTTTTCTTTGTGCGTGTGGTTAATCCTGATCTGTTCTGTTTGTTGTCAATCCTGATATGTTGTGCTTCTGGTCAATAATAAGCTGTTGTAGCTGTGGACAATCCTTTTCTTTGTGTTTGTGGTCAATCCTAATCTGTTGTGCTCGTGGTCAATCCTGAGCTGTTGTGGTTGTCATCAATCCTGATCTGTAGTACTTAAGGTAAATCCTGATCTGTTGTGTTTATGGTCAATGCTGATCTGTTCTGGTTGTAGTCAATTCAATCCTGATCTGTTGTGCTTAGGGTAAATCCTGATCTGTTGTACTTGTAGTCAATCCTGACCTGTTGTGCTTGTGGTCAATCCTGATATGCTGTGCTTACGGTCAGTCTTGGTCTGTTGTGCTTACGGTCAATCCTGAGCTGTTGTACTTATGGTCAATCCTGAGCTGTTGTGTTTATGATCAATCCTGATATGTTGTGTTTATGGTCAATCCTGATATGTTGTGCTTGTGGTCAGTTCTGATCCGATGTGCTTGTCATCAGTCCTGACCTGTTGTGGTTGTGGTCAATCCTTTTCTGTTGTGCTTGTGGTCAATTCTAATCCGTTGTGTTTCTCATCAACCTTGATCTGTTGTGCTTATGGTCAATCATGATCTAATGTGTTTCTCGTCAACTCTGATCTGTTGTGGTTGTGGTCAAGCCTGATGCCTGATCTGTTGTGCTTGTGGTCAATCCTGAGATGTTGTGCTTGTGGTCAATCCTGAGATGTTGTGCTGTGGTAAATCCTGATATGTTGTGCTTATGGCCAATCCTGATATGTTGTGCTTGTCATCAATCATAAGCTCTTGTACTTATGGTCAATCCTGATCTGTTGTTTGTGGTCAGTCCTGATCTGTTCTGATTGTGGTCAATCCTGAGATGTTGTGCTGTGGTAAATCCTGATATGTTGTGCTTATGGCCAATCCTGATATGTTGTGCTTCTGGTCAATCCTGATATGTTGTGTTTGTGGTCAATCCTGAGATGTTGTGCTTGTGGTCAAGCCTGAGATGTTGTGCTGTGGTAAATCCTGATATGTTGTGCTTCTGATCAATACTGATATGTTGCGCTTCTGGTCAATACTGATATGTTGTGCTTCTGGTCAATACTGATATGTTGTGCTTCTGGTCAATACTGATATGTTGTGCTTGTCATCAATCATAAGCTCTTGTACCTATGGTCAATCCTGATCTGTTGTGTTTGTGGTCAATCCTGATCTGTTGTGTTTGTGGTCAATCCTGATCTGTTGTACTTCTGGTCAAAATCCTGATATGTTGTGCTGTCATGAATCCTAAACTGTTGTGCTTGTGGTCAATCCTGATCTGTTCTGATTGTGGTCAATCCTGATCTGTTGTGCTTATCATCAATCGTGATGTGTTGTGTTTATGGTCAATCGTGGTCTTTTGTGCTTGTGGTAAATCCTGGTCTGTTGTGCTTGTGGGGAATTCTCATCTGTTGTGCTTATGGACAATCCTGATATATTGTGCCTCTGGTCAATCCTGATAGGTTGTGCTTGTCATCAATCGTAAGCTGTTGTGCTTGTGGTCAATCCTGATCTGTTGTGCTCATGGTCAATCCCGAGCTGTCATGTTTGTGGTCAAACATGATCTGTTGTGCTTGTGGTCAATCCTGATGTGTTGTGTTTGTCGTCGATCCTGATCTGTTGTGTTTATGCTCAATCGTGATCTGTTGCGGTTGTGGTCAATCCTGATCCGTTGTGCTTGAGGTCAATCTTGATCTGTTGTGTTTATGGTCAATCCTGATCTGTTATGCTTGTGGTCAATCCTGATCTGTTGGGCCTATGGTCAATTGCGATCTGTTGTGCCTATGGTCAATTGTGATCTGTTGTGCTTATGGTCAAATGTGATCTGTTGTGGCTGTGGTCAGTCATGATCTGTTGTGCTTGTGGTCAGCCGAGTGACTTTGTTTCTTTGTTATCTATTGTGTACACGTTTGACAAAGGGCAGCTGGCCGACACTTTAAATCGCCTGTCTTGTTTCGTCAGTTCAACACCACACGTTCTGATTCATATCTTCCTGCATTTCTGATTTCTACTGGCGTGACCGCTGGCCATCATTTTAGAGTCAGATCACATAAGTTCTGACTCGGTTATATATCAGTCAAATGGTTCATCATCATCATAATTAGTTAGTAGTAGTAGTAGTAGCAGAAGTAGTAGTAGTATCATCATTATCATTATTGTCATTATTGTTATTATTGTTATGATGATGATAATGATGATGATAATGATGATGATGATGATCATCATCATCATCATCATCATCTATTTATTATTGTTATTATTATCATTATTGTTGTTATTGTTGTTATTATTATTATTGTTATTATTTCTATTTTCATTATCATCATTACTATATTATTCTTTTTCTTCTTCTTCTTCTTCTTCTTTCTTCTTCTTCTTCTTCTCTTCTTCTTTTATTTCATTATTGTTACATCACCATTGTTGCTGTTGTCATTTCTATTATCAGCAAAACATAACGCTAACCCATACAATTTATGTTAAAATACAATCATGATCACTGTTATGAATATCAACATCATCAACATAATCGTAGTCGTCCTCATCATCGTTGTCATAATCATCATCATCTTAGTCATATCGTCGTCGTTGACATCTCACAGACGTCGTCGTCATCATGATCATAATCATCGTCGTCATCGTCACCATCATCGTCATCATCAAGATCGTCGTCATCGTCCTCCAATTCATCCTGCTTGTCGTCATTATCATCATTGATATCGTCGTCGTCATCATCACCACCACCTTCACCATCCTCGTCATCGTCATCGTCATCGTCATCGTCATCGTCATCATCATCATCACCATCAACATCATCGCCACCATCATCATCATCAACAAAACACATCGGTTCTGACCGAAACAGCCTGCAACAAAACAACTCTTACCATGAACAGCAAAACCCAGATGAACAGGATGTGAGAGTAGTGGCTCATCGCCATTTTGTCCGTCAACTTCCGGAAACAGGGGAAGGCGACGTTTGAACAATTGTATGCAATCTGTTGACAACACAAAACATCATGATCAACACGTCCACACAATCTTTACCATCGTGATGGTTCTAGGCAGTGTGTAGACAACACAAAACATCATGATCAACACGTCCACACAATCTTTACCATCATGATGGTTCTAGGCACTGTGTAGACAACACAAACATCATGATCAACACGTCCACACAATCTTTACCATCGTGATGGTTCTAGGCAGTGTGTAGACAACACAAAACATCATGATCAACACGTCCACACAATCTTTACCATCATGATGGTTCTAGGCACTGTGTAGACAACACAAAACATCATGATCAACACGTCCACACAATCTTTACCATCGTGATGGTTCTAGGCACTGTGTAGACAACACAAACATCATGATCAACACGTCCACACAATCTTTACCATCGTGATGGTTCTAGGCAGTGTGTAGACAACACAAAACATCATGATCAACACGTCCACACAGTCTTTACCATCGTGATGGTTCTAGGCAGTGTGTAGACAACACAAACATCATGATCAACACGTCCACACAATCTTTACCATCGTGATGGTTCTAGGCAGTGTGTAGACAACACAAAACATCATGATCAACACGTCCACACAGTCTTTACCATCGTGATGGTTCTAGGCAGTGTGTAGACAACACAAAACATCATGATCAACACGTCCACACAGTCTTTACCATCGTGATGGTTCTAGGCAGTGTGTAGACAACACAAACATCATGATCAACACGTCCACACAATCTTTACCATCGTGATGGTTCTAGGCAGTGTGTAGACAACACAAAACATCATGATCAACACGTCCACACAATCTTTACCATCGTGATGGTTCTAGGCAGTGTGTAGACAACACAAAACATCATGATCAACACGTCCACACAATCTTTACCATTGTGATGGTTCTAGGCAGTGTGTAGACAACACAAACATTCACAATCAACAACAGACAACACAAACATCACAATCAACAATAAACAACACAAACATCCAAACTTAACAACAGACAACACAAACATCACAATCAACAATAAACAACACAAACATCCAAAATTAACAACAGACAACACAAACATCACAATCAACAATAGACAATACAAACATAACTATCAACAATAGACAACACAAACATCACAATCAACAATAGACAACACAAACATAACAATCAACAATAGACAACACAAACATCACAATCAACAATAGACAATACAAACAGAACTATCAACAATAAACAACACAAACATCACAATCAACAATAGACAACACAAACATCACAATCAACAACAGACAACACAAACATCACAATCAACAATAGACAACACAAACATCACAATCAACAATAGACAACACATACATCCACAAATAACATATTCACACAATCTTTGTCATTTTGATGGTTCTGGGTACTCTGTAGACAACACAAACATCACAATCAACAACAGACAACACAAACATCACAATCAGCAACAGACAACACAAACATCACAATCAACAACAGACAACACAAACATCACAATCAACAACAGACAACACAAACATCACAATCAACAACAGACAACACAAACATCACAATCAGCAACAGACAACACAAACATCACAATCAACAACAGACAACACAGACATCACAATCAACAACAGACAACACAAACATCACAATCAACAACAGACAACACAGACATCACAATCAACAACAGACAACACAAACATCACAATCAACAACAGACAACACAGACATCACAATCAACAACAGACAACACAAACATCACAATCAACAACAGACAACACAAACATCACAATCAGCAACAGACAACACAAACATCACAATCAACAACAGACAACACAGACATCACAATCAACAACAGACAACACAAACATCACAATCAACAACAGACAACACAAACATCACAATCAACAACAGACAACACAGACATCACAATCAACAACAGACAACACAGACATCACAATCAACAACAGACAACACATACATTACAATAGGCAATAGACAAAACAAACATCACAATCAACTACAGACAACACAGACATCACAATAGGCAATAGACAACACAAACATCACAATAGGCAACAGACAACACAGACATCACAATCAACAACAGACAACACAGACATCACAATAGGCAATAGACAACACAGACATCACAATCAACAACAGACAACACATACATTACAATAGGCAATAGACAACACAGACATCACAATAGGCAACAGACAACACAGACATCACAATCAACAATAGACAACACAGACATCACAATAGGCAATAGACAAAACAAACATCACAATCAACAACAGACAACACAGACATCACAATAGGCAATAGACAACACAAACATCACAATAGGCAACAGACAACACAGACATCACAATCAACAACAGACAACACAGACATCACAATAGGCAATAGACAAAACAAACATCACAATCAACAACAGACAACACAGACATCACAATAGGCAATAGACAACACAAACATCACAATAGGCAACAGACAACACAGACATCACAATCAACAACAGACAACACAGACATCACAATAGGCAATAGACAACACAAACATCACAATAGGCAACAGACAACACATACATTACAATAGGCAACAGACAACACAGACATCACAATCAACAACAGACAACACAGACATCACAATAGGCAATAGACAAAACAAACATCACAATCAACAACAGACAACACAAACATCACAATAGGCAATAGACAACACAGACATCACAATAGGCAACAGACAACACAGACATCACAATCAACAACAGACAACACAAACATCACAATCAACAACAGACAACACAAACATCACAATCAACAACAGACAACACAAACATCACAATCAACAACAGACAACACAAACATCACAATAACAAAGACAACACAAATCATCACAATCAACAACAGACAACACAAACATCACAATCAACAACAGACAACACAAACATCACAATCAACAACAGACAACACAAACATCATAATCAAGAAGACAACACAAACATCACAATCAACAACAGACAACACAAACATCACAATCAACAACAGACAACACAAACAATACATAACAAGAAGACAACACAAACATCACAATCAACAACAGACAACACAAACATCATAATCAAGAAGACAACACAGACATCACAATCATAACAGACAACACAAACATCATAATCAACAACAGACAACACAAACATCACAATCAACAACAGACAACACAAACATCATAATCAACAACAGACAACACAAACATCACAATCAACAAACAGACAAACATCAAATCATCACAATCAACAACACAGACAACAACAAAACACAAACATCACAATCAACAACAGACAACACAAAACATCACCAATCAAACAAACAGACAACATAACCATCACATTCAACAACAGACAACACAAACATCATAATCAAGAAGACAACACAAACATCACAATCAACAACAGACAACACAAACATCACAATCAACAAGACAACACAAACATCACAATCAGTAATAACAGACAACACAAACATCACAATCAGCAACAGACAACACAAACATCACAATCAACAACAGACAACACAAACATCACAATCAACAACAGACAACACAAACATCACAATCAACAAGACAACACAAACATCACAATCAGTAATAACAGACAACACGAACATCACAATCAGCAACAGACAACACAAACATCACAATCAGTAATAACAGACAACACGAACATCACAATCAACACATCCACTAAATCTTTATCACCGTGATGGTTGTATGCAATATGTAGACAGATGGTGGTGGTGGTGGTGGTGGTGGTGAAATGATGATGATGATGATGATGATGATGATGATATGATGAGTGGTGTTGGTGAGGTGGGAGTTGGTGGAAATGGTGGCGGTGGTGGTGGTGGTTGTGATGGAGATAGTGCTGGTAGCGGTGGTGATGATGATGATGACGATGATGAATGTGGTGGTGATGACGATGACGATGACATTAACTATGATGATGGTGATGGTGGTGGTGGTGGTGGTGGTGGTGATGATGATGATGATGATGATGTTAAACAGTAATAGTTGAAATCAGTACTAGGTTCATCAACCTGGGTGCTCATGACAAATACATGAGTTCTGAGTTTTGAGTTTTGGGGTCTGATTTCTGAGTTATGAATTACAACTACCACACCTATCGTTATGGTTATTTTTGTTTAAAGCCCAGCTGACTGCTTACACCATATCAGGGCTATAACCGTTTAAAAACATACACAATACTTAACAGGTAAAACAAAAGGAAAAGAAAACCAAGTGCACATATCATGTATTCGCACACATAATCTGAAGAGATACCCTGGCATGGACCACTGTGTCCAGCTTATCACAAAGGGGATGTAACAAACGTACCTGAAGACTAAGTTAAACCTAACTAAGGACACTAAAACATATATAAGCAATATAACAATACAACATGATTGGGTACATGTATTAAGTGCATTTTTGACTCTAGGAAAATGAGATATGCAGAAACAATTTTAGGTAATTTAGGTCCGTTATTTATATATATATACATATATATATAATGGTCCTAAATTACCAAAAAGTGTTTCCACATATCTCATTTCCCTAGAGTCAAAAATGCACTTAATACATGTAGCTAATCATGATGTTTATCTTCATATTGCTTATAGCCCAGCGACTGCTAGAGCCATAGCAGGGCTAACACCACGTCAAAAACAACAACCAGGATAAGATAAAGACAAAGTTAAAAATCATGCTCACCATTAACCTTGCATGTCTAAACTGCAATTAGAGAAAACCATACTTGGACGTAAAATCATATCAGGTGAAATCTATTGATCTACCAAATTATGAATCCTAAGAGAAAGTAGGTAAGACTTCATTAAAGACATACAGGTAAATGGACCAACAAGACAGAAAATGACAGCACGAAAGCCAAGGAACAAGACACAAACAAAAAGAATAAACGGGAAAGGAGGAAATTTCTAGTACAGAATTTCCAGGTCATCATATCATCATCAAGTGCCCTGCCATATGACGTTGGCAATCATGGCCCTCATATGTATCTATCCCATGTTACCGCAAGCACATCCTCCACCCCCTTTGTCCTCAGTCATCCTGCAAGTCTGTCATACATTTTCTCCCTGGGTCTGCCTGGTGCTCTCTTTCCCTTCAGCTTTCCCATTGTGACCAGGTACTCCAATTCCCCTTTTCTCATAAAATGGCCTGTAAATGTTGCCTGTCTTTTCCTAATCTTCCTTATGAATGATCTTCTTGTGTCTGCCTCCATCAAGACTGTCTCGTTTGTTTTCTTTGCTGTCCATGGAACTCTCTAGATTCTTCTTAGAAACCACATCTCAGCTGCCTCAAGGTGGGGATACTATTTATACTAGATGAGCCCACAGCACCCCAAGGGCGTAGACTACCATGCCTGTTAGCGTTAATCATTATGGTGTATTATGGGTATTGCATTACAATTACCTGTATGGAATTAAATAAAAATGATCGAAATATATGACTATGTAATAAGAACATACAACAACTGACCTCTGTTCAGTTCAGTTCATATTGCTTAAAGCCCAGCCGACTACTAGAGCCATATCAGGGCTAACACCACGTCAAAAAACGACAACCCATTAATTAAGATAAAAGACAACAGTTAAAAACCATGCTCACCGTTAACCTTGCAAATCTAAAACGCAATTCAAGAAAACAGATGTAAACTGACCTCTGAAAAAGACGAACGAAGCAGACAACGATGACTGCACTAGTGAGCAGAGGAGCAACAGGGAAGACTTATATATAATAATAATAATATAATAGTGAACATTTATGGCGCTTAATCTAAAAAAGCCCTAAGCGCTTACAGTAAACACACACACACACACGCACACACAACACACGCACACGCACACACACACACACACACACACACACACACACACACACACACACACACACACCACACACACACACACACACACACACACACACACACACACACACCCGCACACACACACACCCACACACACACACACACACACACCCGCCACACACACACACACGCGCGCGGGCACAGATTTCAAGGTGGCAGCAGAAGTAAGAGTACAGAACTACAGGCTAGGATTTAAAAAAGAGTGGTTTTTAGACCGGACTTAAACGAAGAAAGGGTACAGGTAGAGCGGAGAGGAAAGGGAAGTTTGTTCCAAATAGAGGGGGCCTGATAAGAAAAAGCACCTCAGACCTCAGACTCTAGATTTCAACTGAACCAAAATACTTGGTAGACACAATGATCAGAGATGAAGTCCGGTTTTTGTCCTCTTGTGACGTCTCGTCTCGTCACGCCATTGACTGGGACTCGTCCACTTAACAAACGAGTAAGTACGCTGTCATACAGAGGGCGTGTATGGATGATCGTAATGGTAAAACTCTTGATTTCCGGACTGATTTTAACCCTTTGACTCCTGCATCTTCAACACCAGTTCAGTTCAGTTCATATTGTTTATTGCCCAGCTGACTACTAGAGCCATATCAGGGCTAACGTCAGGTAAAAAACAAAACAAAACAAAAAAATGACAAGCTGTTAAGATAAAAGACAACAGTTAAATATCATGCTCACCGTTAACCTTGCAAATCTAAAATGCAATTAAAGAAAAACAGACGTAAAATCAGATCAGGCGAAATCTATTGATCTCTTGTAAAAACTGGAAAATTGTATCAGGAGGGACGTCTCGGAAGAGGTTCTTTAAGGAGTACCTTAAACATCAACTGCTAAAACATATCCCTCTGACTCCCTTATCTTATCTACCAGCTTTCTGCAGGAAGCTGATGGACAGGGTGAGGGGAATCAAAGGGTTAAGTTTTCCTTTGCTAGCGTGGTTGGCAATGCAGGATGCTGAAGGACAGGGTTGGGAGTCAAAGGGTTAATGAGAGGGTTGGCCGACTCTTTCGATACAGTCATCCTTAACAGGATGTGTTTTGTACTCACATGATGTCTGTGTCATTGTGAGTGAGTGTATGAGTGACTGGCGACAGTGTGAGCCTCGATTTGATCTATACATCAAGATTTAGGGCCTCATAGATGCCCTCATGTTATTTATAATATTATTATTATTATTACTATTATCATGTTGTTGTTGCTACATTTAGTCTTGTTATCATTATTGTTAGTAGTAGTCGTAGTATATTGTTGTTGCTGTTGTTTTATTGTTATCATTGTTATTATTATTATTATTATTATTATTATTATTATTATTACATCATAATTATTCTGATCACTGTTATTATTATCATTATTATTATTATTATTATTGCATTGCCAACCACGTTTCTTCAAAGATCCCTTTGACTTTGCAAGAAAGCTGTTTGAACAACCCAAATCAGGGACTCTCACAGTGGGCAAGGAAACCCTAGAGCAGCATCTCAGGGAAACATATTCCGATTCTCAGCGCGAGGCACCACTTGAAATCCAAAATCTGGTTTGGCCTGCAGCGCCAGAAGGAAAATTCAATAACAAACCACCAACACTGGATGAAGTGAAGAACGTAGTAAAGAAAGCCAGAGCCAAGTCAGCACCTGGACCAAACGGAATACCATACCTGCTCTACAAGAAATGCCCAAAAGTGCTCGAGTGGCTCCACAAGATGATTCGATCAGCATGGAGGAACCAGAAGATCAGCGACCAATGGATGAGAGCTGAAGGAGTGTACATTCCGAAGGAGCAGAACTCCAGCAGCATCAATCAGTTCAGGCCAATATCACTTCTGAACGTCGAGGGGAAAATCTTCTTCTCTGTTATGGCAGCAAGATTGACAAAATACCTGACTGAAAACAAGTATCTGGATATGTCAGTCCAAAAGGGAGGCATACCAGGAATGCCTGGATGCTTGGAACATGCCACGTTGATTTGGGATGCCATCCAAAAAGCAAGAACAGAGAAGAGAGACATTGACGTAGTTTGGCTTGATCTGGCGAATGCATATGGATCAGTTCCACACGATATGATCCAGCTGGCTCTTGAAATGTATCACATCCCAGAAAACATCCGAACAATGCTGAGGAAGTATTTCCAAGGGTTCTCAATGCGGTTCTCTACCAAAGAATACACCACGGACTGGATAGACCTAGAGGTGGGCATTGCAATGGGCTGTGCAATCTCTCCCATACTGTTCGTGTTGGCAATGGAAGTCATCTTGAAAGCTGCAATGAAGAGTTCAGGTCCAGTGAATCTGGGAGATGGATACCAGATGCCTCCTCTGAAAGCTTTCATGGATGACACAACAGTCTTGTCCACGGATGAGGAAGAGACACACCAAATCTTAAAGCAGCTGGATGAGCTGGTGGCCTCTTCAAGAATGAGGTTCAAACCTAAGAAATCCCGAAGTCTCTCACTGCGAAAAGGAAAAGTGGCAGATTCAGTCAAATTCATGGTAGCCAACCAAGCCATCCCCACTGTCACAGAAGAGCCAGTAAAAAGTCTCGGAAGATGGTATGATGACTCCCTGAAAGACACACAAAGGGGATGTGAAACCAAGCAAACAGCAGAAGAAGGCCTGAAGAAAATAGATAACTGCGGACTGCCAGGCAAATACAAAGTCTGGTGTCTACAGTTCATACTGATACCAAAGCTGCTGTGGCCACTGCTAATCTATGACATTTGCACCAGCACAGTCGAAGCAATGGAAGCCAAAATCAACAAATACACAAGAAAATGGCTCGGTGTCCCACCTGGTCTCACTGATGTTGCATTCTACTGTCGTCAAGCAATGCTGAAGCTACCTCTCAAATCCATAGTGGAGGAATACAAAGTTGGAAAAGCAAGACTGTTGAGCATGCTGGAGGAATCGGAAGACAATATCGTGAGAGCAGTTCATCCAAAGCTGAGAACTGGCAGAAAGTGGAAAGTCCAAGAGGCTGTAAACAATGCCAAGAGAAACCTCAGCATCAAAGAAATAATTGGACACAGGCAAACCAACAGACAGGGACTGGGAGCAACAAAAATGCAGTGGTGGTCCAAAGCCAAAGGGAAGGAAAAAAGAGACATGATCATACAGGAGTTGAAGGAAGAAGAAGATGTCAAAAGAGTGCAGAAGGCAGTCCAGCAAGGTCAACAGGGGCAATGGACAACATGGGACAGTGCACTCCAAAGAAGTCTCAGCTGGAACGATATGTGGCACATGGCTCCTCTAAGGATAAGCTTCCTCCTCAGATCTGTATATGACCTGCTCCCCTCGAATGCAAACTTAGTGAAATGGGGGAAAGCAGACGACCCAGCATGTCCGCTCTGTCAGAAGAAACAAACAGTGGAACATGTCCTAAGCTCTTGCAAAGTAGCGCTAGCCCAAGGAAGGTATACATGGAGGCACAACCAAGTTCTGAAAGTGATCACAGATGTGGTTAGCGAAAAAACCATGACCCCAAACGCACCAATTTGCTATGACAACGTTCTACAAAGCAGGAGGGAAACAGGTCTGGCCCGAAAGGGCTATGACAACCAGCACATTGCCAAAGGGTCTTCTGGATGGAGCAGTCGACTGGGAGTGTACAGCAGACCTCCCAGGTGGAGAAATTACCCAGATGTCATCAGCAAGACAGGCATGAGACCAGACATCGCTCTCCACTCTGACTCCTCGAAACAAGTGATTCTGATAGAACTCACTGTGCCAATACGAAAGCAGAATGGAAGAAGCACATATCTACAAGACCGAAAAATACGCCGGTCTTGCCAGCACCCTGAAGAAAGCAGGTCTGCGGGTCAAAATCTTCGCCATAGAGGTCGGGGCAAGAGGGTTTGTGGGCACCTCCGCTTATGATCTCATGAAACAACTCGCCATTTCTGGGAAGAAGAGGACTAGAGCCCTTAAAGCGATGGCAGAGGCAGCAGAAAGGAGCTCAAGCTGGATCTGGGCAAGGAGGAACCAAAAAAGTGAACTTCATAAGGATTAAATTCCCTACAGATGATGTGTGCCCCGTTAGCACATTGGTAAAACCGCGTACCGCAGTTCTGAAGCGCAGAATCGCCCAGGTTCGATCCCCGGCGTGGGAAAAAAAAAAAAAAAAATAGACAACAGCAGAAGGGCATCCAGGAGTCATGATCTGGATGTGGCCCGGCCCCCCGAGAGTGTAAGGAATTCAGGGCCGAAACACTTGTCTAAAGGGGGTTACTTCTCTGAAGACCTTCTGTTGTCTAGCTCTCCCTAGAGTTTCTTTCTACCATTGTTGTTGCTGCTATTGTTGTTAGTAGTAGTAGTGTTATTATTGTCATTATTATTTTTATCATTACTATTGTTATCTTTGTTATTATTATCATTATTATTATTATATTATTACTATTATTATCATCATCATCATCATTATGATTATCATCATCATCAAAAGCCTTGGACTTCCCAAGACCAGCCAGAAGGTATCGACGCCACCATCACGAAGAATACAGGAAAACGGACAGGACACAGCATCCAAAGACAGCAGGATAACATCACCTGGACTGCATTCATCAGACACCATGAAGACAGCAGGACAACATCACCAGGACTGCCCTTCACTGAACACCATGAAGACAGCAGGACAACATCACCAGGACTGCCCTTCACTGAACACCATGAAGACAGCAGGACAACATCACCCGGACTGCCATTCACCAGACACCATGAAGACAGCAGGATAACATCACCGGACTGCCCTTCACCAGACATCATGAAGACAGCAGGACAACATCACCAGGACTGCCCTTCACTGGACATCATGAAGACAGCAGGATAACATCACCAGGACTGCCCTTCACTGGACATCATGAAGACAGCAGGATAACATCACCAGGACTGCCCTTCACCGGACATCATGAAGACAGCAGGATAACATCACCAGGACTGCCCTTCACCAGACACCATGAAGACAGCAGGATAACATCACCAGGACTGCCCTTCACCAGACACCAGAAGACAGCAGGATAACATCACCCGGACTGCCCTTCACCAGACACCATGAAGACAGCAGGATAACATCACCAGGACTGCCCTTCACTGGACACCATGAAGACAGCAGGATAACATCACCAGGACTGCCCTTCACTGGACACCATAAAGACAGCAGGATAACATCACCAGGACTGCCCTTCACCAGACACCATGAAGACAGCAGGATAACATCACCAGGACTGCCCTTCACTGGACACCATGAAGACAGAGAAATCAACCTGAGGAATAAGACATACACCCAGGACTGCCCTTCACTGGACATCCATGAAGACAGCAGGATAACATCACCAGGACTGCCCTTCACCAGACACCAGAAGACAGCAGGATAACATCACCCGGACTACCCTTCACCAGACACCATGAAGACAGCAGGATAACATCACCCGGACTACCCTTCACCAGACACCATGAAGACAGCAGGATAACATCACCAGGACTGCCCTTCACCAGACACCATGAAGACAGCAGGACAACATCACCCGGACTACCCTTCACCGGACATCGGAAGGAAGACCCAAGAACAACTGGTGATGAACAACAGGAGCAGCCCTTAATTAAGGCCCTGAAACAGACCCTGAGTGCCACACACAGACTGGTCCAGTACAGACCTTAAGACCCTGAAACGCACATTGTGTGCCACACACAGACTGGTCCAGTACAGACCTTAAGGCCCTGAAACACACATTGTGTGCCACACACAGACTGGTCCAGTACAGACCTTAAGACCCTGAAACACACATTGTGTGCCACACACAGACTGGTCCAGTTCAGACCTTAAGGCCCTGAAACACACATTGTGTGCCACACACAGACTGACCCAGTACAGACCTTAAGGCCCTGAAACACACATTGTGTGCCACACACAGACTGGTCCAGTACAGACCTTAAGGCCCTGAAACACACATTGTGTGCCACACACAGACTGGTCCAGTACAGACCGTAAGGCTCTGAAACACACATTGTGTGCCACACACAGACTGACCCAGTACAGACCTTAAGGCCCTGAAACACACATTGTGTGCCACACACAGACTGGTCCAGTACAGACCTTAAGGCCCTGAAACACACTTGTGTGCCACACACAGACTGGTCCAGTACAGACCTTAAGGCCCTGAAACACACCTTGTGTGCCACACACAGACTGGTCCAGTACAGACCGTAAGGCTCTGAAACACACATGTGTGCCACACACAGACTGGTCCAGTACAGACCTTAAGGCCCTGAAACACACATTGTGTGCCACACACAGACTGGTCCAGAACAGACAGGAGAACTTAACTCTTTGACTCCTCTACCTTGTCTACCAGCATCTGGTATTGTCAACCATGCTAGCAAAGCAAAAACTTAACCCTTTGATTTCAGGAAGCTGGTGGATAGGGTGAGAGAGTTGGAGGGTTAAAGCCCTGAAAAACACTTTGTGTGCAACACACAGGCTGATCCAGAACAGACGTGAAGCTTCTTTATTGCTCAAGTTCAAATTCATATTGCCTATAGCCCAGCCGACTACTAGAGCCATATAAGGACTAACACCACGTAAAAACGACAACCTGGTTAAGATTAAAGATGACAGTTTAGAACCATACTCACTGGTTCAAGTTCAAGTTCATATTGCTTATAGCCCAGCCGACTACTAGAGCCATATCAGGGCTAACACTTCGTCAACAACACAACCTGATTAAGATAAAAGACAACAGTTAAAAATCATGCTCACTGTTAAACTTGCTAGTCTAAAATGTTATTAAGGTTAAACAGACGTAAAATCAGATTAGTTGAAATCTGTTGATTTCTTGAAAAAAACTGGAAAACTGCATCAGGAGGGACGTCTCAGAAGACCAGAACACAGAACAGCTTAGATGCTATGTCTTCAAAATGACCAGAACACAGAACAGCTTAGATGCTATGTCTTCAAAATGACCAGAACACAGAACAGCTTAGATGCTATGTCTTCAAAATGACCAGAACACAGAACAGCTTAATGCTATGTCTTCAAAATGACCAGAACACAGAACAGCTTAGATGCTATGTCTTCAAAATGACCAGAACACAGAACAGCTTAGATGCTATGTCTTCAAAATGACCAGAACACAGAACAGCTTAGATGCTATGTCTTCAAAATGACCAGAACACAGAACAGCTTAGATGCTATGTCTTCAAAATGACCAGAACACAGAACAGCTTAGATGCTATGTCTTCAAAATGACCAGAACACAGAACAGCTTAGATGCATGTCTTCAAAATGACCAGAACACAGAACAGCTCAGATGCATGTCTTCAAAATTACCAGAACACAGAACAGCTTAGATGCCATGTCTTCAAAATGACTAGAACACAGAACAGCTTAGATGCCATGTCTTCAAAATGACCAGAACACAGAACAGCTTAGATGCTATGTCTTCAAAATGACCAGAACACAGAACAGCTTAGATGCTATGTCTTCAAAATGACCAGAACACAGAACAGCTTAGATGCTATGTCTTCAAAATGACCAGAACACAGAACAGCTTAGATGCTATGTCTTCAAAATGACCAGAACACAGAACAGCTTAGATGCTATGTCTTCAAAATGACCAGAACACAGAACAGCTTAGATGCTATGTCTTCAAAATGACCAGAACACAGAACAGCTTAGATGCCATGTCTTCAAAATGACCAGAACACAGAACAGCTTAGATGCTATGTCTTCAAAATGACCAGAACACAGAACAGCTTAGATGCTATATCTTCAAAATGACCAGAACACAGAACAGCTTAGATGCTATGTCTTCAAAATGACCAGAACACAGAACAGCTTAGATGCTATGTCTTCAAAATGACCAGAACACAGAACAGCTTAGATGCTATGTCTTCAAAATGACCAGAACACAGAACAGCTCAGACGCCATGTCTTCAAAATGACCAGAACACAAAACAGCTTGAATGCTGTTTTCAAAGTGACTAGAACACAGAACAGCTTAGATGCTATGTCTTCAAATTGAACAGAACACGGAAAAGCTTAGATGCTCTATCTAAGTTTAGATGCTGTATCTCCTCCCGTAGGGATGCCGGGGGCCCTTTCAATATAAATAGTATCCCCACCTTCTGAAATTCTGTGCTAGAACTTTCCTCTTTTCTGTCACTCTTTGTTTCTGCCTTGTTCCTTTGCTTTCTGTCATTTCCTCCTATCATTTTCTGCCTTATTGGTCCATTCATCTGTATGTGTTTGATAAAGTCTTACGTACTTTTTCTTAGGATTAATAATTGGGTACGTACATTATGTGCGTTTTTGGCTCTGGGGAGGTGAGATATGCGGAAGCAAATTCAGGTCATTTATGCCTGTTTTTGTGTATGTTTTGGTGTCCTTTGGTATACTTTATTATTTGTATTCAGGTATGTTTTTCAAATCCCCTGTGGGATGAATTGGACAGAGTGGTCAGCGCCAGAGGCATGTCCTTGGATCATGTGTACGAATGCATTGATATGTGTACTTAATTTTCTTTTCTTTTTTTTTTCTGTTGAAGTTTTGTATGTTTTAAAATGGTTATAGCCGTTAGCCGTGATATGGCTCTACACAGTCGGCTGAGCTTAAACAACAACAACAAGAGATGCTCTATCTTTACAAGACTCAAACTTGCAGACGGTCTGATCAAATCTCATTTGATTTGACAGTTGTGTATGGAGACACACAAGTGTGGCGTACAGGAAAGTTTACCACTTGACGTATCGTTCATTACGAGGACAAGCCTCTTGAAAGACAAGTGCCCACATAGTCAGCCACGTGCAGCGCAACACGACCAAACTTTGCTCCGCTTGTAAAGAGAGAGTGGAAGAGAATCTGCCCTGATTCAGTCCGTGAATTCAGTTCCTGTTATTTCTGTTCTTTTTGTTTAAAGCCCAGCCGACTGCATAGAGCCATATCAGGACTGTAACCATTTCAAAACATACACAATAATTGAACAGGAAAAAAAATTATGTGGACATATTAATGAATTCGCGCACATAATCTAAGAAAATTCCCCAGCGTTGACAACTCCGTCCTAGTTATCACACAGGATATTCAAAAATCATACCTGAACACAACTTTAAGCATACATTAGGACATCAAAACATATATAAAAACGGGCATAAATTACCTAAAACTGCTTCTGCATATCTCATCTCCCTAGAGCCAAAAATGCACTAATACATTTACCCAATTATCAATCCTAAGAGAAAGTAGGTAAGACTTTAACGAACACATACAGGTGAACGGACCAGTAAGGCAGAAAATGATGGAAAGAAATGACAGAAAGCAAAGGAGAAAGAAATATACAAAGACAATGACAGAGAAGAGAGAAATTTCTAGCACAGAATTTCCAGAAGGTGGGGATAATATATTGAAAGAGCTCCCTGCATCCCCACGGGGGATGAAATCACTGACAACTCAGTGCCAAAGAAGAAGAACAGCAAGATGGTCAAGCCATTGTAACTATCTCCCCTTTTACAAGAAAAAAATATCACCAAAAACCTAAATTTTGTACTTTTCAAGATCACAACCCTGGACTGTGGTAACAGTGAAAACAGATGTTAATTATTTTCAGAAGTTCCACGGAAGGTGTCGCTGACTCACTTTCCTGAAAAAATGTTGATATCAGGCTTTTTTATTTTTACCTGTGTGACCTTTCAGAACTTAATCTTCGCGACTTCTTAACAGTCTACAGACTTACACCAGTCGCTGTGGTTTAGTGGTTAACACAACGGACTACCGACTGGAAGGTTGTGGGTTCCAATCCTCATCAGTCCCTTTAAAACTATATCACTGTAGGATTTTTTGGCTCTAACTGGCTCCTACCCAGAGTTGGGCGTGCCATGGGCTCATTGGGAAGACTGGGACTACACAGTCGAATCTCATCCACTTCACAGATGCGTCATTGACATGTTGCTCAAATCTTCTGACCAGCACAGCAGGTGTCGGTATCTCTCGGGCCTGATTTACACCAGGATATATTATGATAGTAAGCGTAGAGTACAGCCCTGTCACGCAGTCTCAATCCTAGACGGAACTTCATAGCATCATGATTATCATCCTCATCGACATCATCATCATTGCATGGTAAAAACAAACTGTGCCAGCTTCTATGACCATTAAATATGGCGTAGAAAATGGGACGAAAAAAAAGAGGGGGGGGGGGGGGAACAAAGGTAACCTCCCTAAGTGCGATGATCCTAAAAAACAGAAAAAAAGAAGAAAACAGTCTAGACTTGACCAATATGTGGTTTAAGATCCACCCATTAAAAGCTGAGAAAGTCTTGTTCACGTACCGTGTCACAGACAGACAGAATAATGCATGCACCATCGTTGTTCGTTTGATATCCCTCCCACTTCGCAAAAATAAAAAAAAAAGTGGTTTTGCATTTGCTAGCATTATCGACCACAATGAGCAATACTTGATTTCCCTCCACCCTTTCTCCCTCCACACACAAGATAAGGGATAAAAAGGACAAGATTCATCTACCCAAAACCACAGCAACAGCGACAACATCATCAACAACAATAAAACAACACAACAACAACAACAACATTCAGTTTCAATTTCTTAAGATAACTTCTCCGCGCTCGGAATGAATTCCATATGCGCTTGCATCACAGGTGCCATATGATGGAGAAGATCCAGAATGATCATGGCACAAGCCTTAAGCCTGCACATGAACCCATGAGCTGGCCAAGTCCTGAGGTTCTACCTATATAATTCTATAACCCTGGGGTCGTAGGGGAGTAAGGTGGCAGAGATCTCAACTTTTCCCGGGGCCAGCACCACAAGGTTGGCGCCCATCCTTACTCCCTCGCTTCAAATTCATATTCACATTTATTTAACCAAGACTTCAGAAAGGCAAGAAGGCTAATTGGTTCAAGGGGAGGGACCTAGGGAAATCAACCTATCTCTCTAATGATTTATACCAAGACATCTGGGCAATGCCCTGCTCTTCACAATTTTCAACTGCCGTGGGATCTTTAGCGTGTGCAGCCAGAATGAACGCGGGTCCGACTTGTTTTTCGTCCCCTTCTGTAGGACTAGACGTTCAGTTCGATTTTCCGGTCAAACTGGAAAGAAAAGTCGAGGCCTCTTCGTGGAGCGAACCCTGGAACCTTGAGTTAAGTTTCTGGTAGGCGAACGTCTGAACCATTCTGCAACCCTTCTCCCAAAGTTCTGAGAAATCCGTACACGTATAGCGGTCGCCCCCTTCCGAAGGACCAGACGTTCAGTTCGATTTTCCAGTCAAACTGAGGAATAGTATTCATTCGAATCTTAAAATGGTCTTGCAGATTACTGTCAATTCTATCCCGTATGATCATTTGAAGCAGTTAACACTGATGACTGACTCTGGCCTCCAAAAGGATATGATTTATCACAAAAGTTACATCAAACCAACCAAGTATTATGGAGTGTTTGCTTGTAGATAACGATCGGTATAAATCCTGGTGATAAAAATAGAAGAAAGAAATGGAAAGACAACTGTTGCTGTTACTGTTATTTTTGCTTCAAGCCTAGCTGACTGCATACAGCCATATCAGGGCTATAACCGTTTCAAAACACACACAATGCTTCAACACGGATAAGAAAAACAGGAAAAGAAAATTAAGAACACATATCAATGCATTCGCGCACATAATCTAAGGAGGAGCCCTCTCGTTGACCACTCCGTCCAAAATTATCGCATAGAGGTAAAAAAAAATGTAAATACACATTTTAACATAACTGAGGATACTACAACATAAAAGCTGACCTAAATTACCTAAAATTGCTTCCACGCATATCCTTTCCCTAGAGCCAAAAGTGCATTTAATATATGTACCCAATTATTAGTCCTAAAGGAAAGTACGTAAGACTTTATCGAACACATACAGGTGAATGGACAAGCAAGGCAGAAAAAGATAGGAAGAAATGACAGAAAGCAAAGGAGAAAGAAAGGAACAGAGAGTGAAGGAAAAGAGGAAATTTCTAGCACAAAATTTCCAGAAAGTAGGGATATTATTTATACTAATAGAGCTCCCGGCATCCCCATGGGGGACTACGACACACACACACACACACACACACACACACACACACACACACACACACACACACACACACACACACACACACACACACACACACACAACACACACACACACACACACATACTAAATGATGGTAGTGTCACTAGGATCCCTGATGTCTCCAAACACAGGGCGACAGCCATCGATTTGTCTCTGATATCACCAGAATTAGCACCATCCTGTACCTGGGAAAACTCACAGAGACACTTTGGGAAGCGATCATCTACCTATCATCATAACCATAACTGACAAAAACATCAGGATGAAAGACAGCTCTCCTGATATTATTCCAAAATATAATTACAAGCGTGCAGACTGGTCCTTATTTCGAACTACTCTTGCTAATCAGGATTACAGACATTATGAAAGTGAAAATGTAGACATTATGTTTTCTAAATTCCAAGAGTCAATTCTAGCCGCTGCAGACATATCAATTTCGAAACTCAAATCTTCTAGATCGAATAATCGATTGGGTAATGTTTGGTGGACAGGCATGTGAGAAAGCAGCTCAATATAAAAGGGAGAAATTCAAAATCTACATCAAAAGCCGGAAACCTGAAGATCATGTGGAAATGAAAAAAGCTAACATCCAATGTAACAAAATCATCGCTGAAGCAAAGAAAGATTATTGGGCATCATTCTGCACAAAACAAATTTCAGATTTCAAAGATTTCCATAAAGTCTGGACGAAAATGAATCAAATGAAGAATGGAACCAACCTACAAAGGTGTCCGATAATAATAGAAACATGTAACACATTTCCTTCAGACATGGACAAAGCAGAAACTTTTGTGGAATTATTTGCTAAAAACAGTAAAGTTGAAGATTTATCTCCAGACTGCAAACATCACAGAGAAATGGAAGATAACAACTCAATCTACACTGATCCAATACCTCAGAATGATCTCTGGTTTAATTCTCCAATCACCTTAGAAGAGCTAAAAAACACAATACTGTTTCTACACAACAAAACGAGTTCGGTAGGTGTTGATGCAGTTTCGACTGAAATGATTAAACATCTCCCTGAAAACTATCTTATTTTCCTACACAAAATTCTGCAGAAATGCTGGGTTAACGGAACTGTACCACAAATCTGGCAAAAGTCTATAGTTATACCGATATTAAAAGCAGGAAAATCGAAAACTGATAAAAACAGTTACAGACCCATTGCTTTGACGTCCCACACGAGCAAACTAATGGAAAGATTGATCTTAAACAGACTTTTACACTACTGTGATAAAAATAACGTTATTCCGGTAAACCAGGCGGGTTTTAGAAAAGGGAGATCCGCAGTTGAATACCTGGTTAAACTTACAACTCAGATCAAACAACAGTTTGCCCGCAGAAAAAGTGTTTTAGCTACTTTCTTTGATGTAAAAAAAGCTTACGATCAAGTTTGGCATAAACGTCTATTGTTCAAGCTAAAATCTGTTGGTTTATCTGGTAATATGTACAATTACATTAAATCTTTTTTAGCTAATAGAACAATACGGGCTAGAGTGGGAGCTAGTTATTCTACTTCACGACGCCTCGACATGGGATTCCACAAGGTTCAGTGATAGCACCTATTTTGTTTAATATCCTTATACAGGATCTTCCTAAAGTTCTTTCAAATCGTGTTGTTTTAGTACAGTATGCTGATGATATATGTACTTGGATGAATATCACTTTAAAAAAGACAACTCCACAGAGAACACGGAATTACATCAGGAAGTTGTATCAAATTGATCTTGATAACCTTGGAAACTATATGTTAGAAAATGGTCTGTCATTGTCGGCAGAAAAAACTAACATGATGCTGTTTGATCCTGGTGGTAACTCAAATAACTTACCTACTTTCAAATTGCTTGGTGAAGTGTTAAATTACAAACAGGTCGTAAAATTTCTGGGAGTTTACATCATGTGGAAATTAAGCTGGAATGTCCATTTTGATTATATTTTAACAAAAGCACGAAAAACCTTAAATTTTCTAAAGATAATAAGCAAATTACCCTGGGGAATGGATACAAATATAATAATAATAATAATAATTACAATATTTATATAGCGCAAAATCTTGATAAAATCAAATCTAAGCGCTGAAGCAGACACACACGCAAGCACGCACGCACGCACGCACGCACACACACGCACGCACACACACACACACACACACACACACACACACACACACTCACACACACGCATGGCTATAAATGGGGAGAAAGAATAAAAGCAATAAAAGCAAGAATAAAAGCAATGGAAAATTATAGAGAGCATAGCATATACAATTATATATTATAACCATGTGATTCCCCTCCGAGCGGAGACAGGCTGCAGAGGGGGGGGGGGGGTGAGTGAGGTTAGGATTTTATGCAGAGGAGAAAAGGTGAGTTTTGAGAGCGGACTTGAAGGAGACAAAAGTAGGTTGCTGACGGACTGAGAGAGGAAGTTTGTTCCAGGAGAGTGGACCAGAAACAGAGAAGGCTCGTGGACCATAGGTATTGAGCTTAATGCGTGGAAAGCGAAAAGTCAGAGGATCGGAGGCAGAGCGGAGGGTACGTGAGGGAACATAGATCTCAAGTAGGCTTGACAGGTAATCGGGGGCTGCGTTATTGAGGCTTTTGTAGCACATGGTGTCTAGTTTGTACTGTATGCGCTTTGATACAGGGAGCCAGTGAAGTTGTGCCAGGAGAGGAGATATGTGGTCAGCTTTTTTCTTTTTGAGTACAAGGCGTACAGCATTGTTTTGAATGCGCTGTAGGATGTGAAAGGTGGAGGCAGGAAGACCAGACAGGAGTGAATTGCAATAGTCAATGCGAGACATTATGAAGGAGAGAACGAGTTTTGCAGTTGTTTCGACAGAGAGATACTTCCTGATCAGCCTTATACGATGGAGATGATAGTAGCAAGATACTGATTCATCTGTCAACAGCGCTGGTCAGGTCTAAATTATCCTACGCGCAAGAAGTTTTTTTCAATGCACCTAAATATTTACTAAAAAAGATTCAGAACTTGGACTGCAAAAGTCTTAAAATTGCACTAGGTGTACCAACTCATGCTTCTACTCTGGTAACGTACAAAGTTGCTGGAATTCTACCTCTAAACAACCATCGTGAGCTAGCTACAGCAAAGTTTGCAATTAGAACTACTTCACAAGCGAATAATTTTGTGAGCAAAGAAATTAAAATCAGGTCTGATATTGACTTTCCAAAACGAGCAAAAAACATTTCATCACAAATTACAACCGCAACTTACATATCTGACCTGATCAAACAATCCAACATAATTATGGATGAAATAGCCGAGAAACCAACGTTAACGCCTATCCCTACATGGGAAATGCTAAAGGCCACGTTTGATCTCGATTATGCAGACGTTAAAAAAGATGATAATGTCAACATTACGCTATCCACAGCTTGTGAACACATCGATGAAAAGTACCGTACCCACCTCCACATTTTTACCGATGGGTCAGTCTTAGCAAATCAGAGCGCTGGAGCAGCGTTTTATGTTCCAAAATTTAACATTAAAAAGTCTTTTTTCATTGGGGCAAATGTATCCTACAGCGCATTCAAAACAATGCTGTACGCCTTGTACTCAGCAGAACTGGTCGCTGTTGTTCAAGCGTTGCATTATTTAATAAGCCTTCGGCCTGTGTCTTTCAAAGTAGTTCTCTTTGTTGATTCAAAATCTGTATTATATGCCTTACAGTCTTTTGATACAGACACAAGACCTGATTTAATAATTGAGGCAAATCATCTAATACACTGTTTAAAGATAAATGGCTCGGAAATCAGTTTATGCTGGGTGCCTTCTCACGTTGGTCTTCACGGCAACAACGTAGTTGACAGAGCAGCTAAATCCGGTGCACTCAATTCTGAAAATTCCATAGAATTACATGTTAACACCTCGATAAAAGAAGCTTACAACTCGCTAGAATTAGCATCATGGATTCGATTTCATGAACATTTAAATGAAAAATTTGTGTCCCAAAAAAGAATCAAACTTTCAGTTCAAAATATCTGTAAAAAAATGCAGTATTCTTCGTTATATCATTTGAGATCAATTATTACCACATATTTTCGTATTCAAATGAACGCTTTGAAAACTAAATATTGTAAAAACGTTTTATGTAATTTGCGGTGAACAATTCACATTGTATCACTGTTTGTTTTACTGCAGAAAGCTTCGTTATTTCTTACCAAAGATGTTTACACAAGGAAACTATCTTGAAAAGCATTTTAAAGAAGTAATATCAGATCAAGTTCTGTTAGTTAAAATTTCAGAATCATTGGTTCACAGTCCTGTTAATGCGTTACTTTAAGATTATTATTTTAATTATTATTATTTTATTTTGTTTTGTTTTGTTTTTTATGACGATTTTTCTTTTACATTTAATGTTAGCGTTGTTCTAGTTTCATTTCCCTGTTCATCCATATCCTTTTTCTAAAAACCTTGCCGATTCCTTTTAATTTTTTTCCGTCTCTTACTCTGTTCCCCTCTGTCCCCTCTCCCCTCCCCCCCCCCAAAAAAAAAAATCATCCTCCATGCCATTTTTACCCGTCTAATATCACTTATAGTGAAAAGACGTTAAATCAAGGAACGAACACACACACACACACACACACACACACACACACACACACACACACACACACACACACACACACACAACACACACCACACGCACAGAAATCACACACACACACACACACACACACAGATTTCTCTGTGTGTGTACGTGTGTGTCTGTGTGCATGTTGTGTGTGTGTTGTGTTGTGTGTGTGTGTGTGTGTGTGTTGTTGTGTGTGTGTGTGTGTGTGTGTGTGTGTGTGTGTATGTGTGTGTGTG
>JAPXFY010000130.1:20000-47500 GCA_030674185.1 Monoplex corrugatus | reverse complement strand
CTCTCTTTCTCTCTCTCTCTCTCTCTCTCTCCTCTCTGCGTCTATCTGTCTCTGTCTCCCTGTCTCTCTCAGTCTCTGTCTGTCTGTCTCTCTCTCTCCCTCTCTCTCTTTCGTTCTCTCTCCCTCTCTCTAGTTCACTATCTCTTTCTCTTTCGCTCTCTCTTTCTTCTCTCTCTCTCTCTCTCTCTCCTCCTCCTCTCTCTCTCTCTCTCTCTCTCCCTCTCCAGTTCTCTCTCTCGCTCTCTCTGTGTCTAGTTTTCTCTCTCTTTCTCCTTGTCTCTCTCTTTCTCTCTTGCTCTTCGCTCTCTCTCGCTCTCTCTCTCTCTCTCTTCTCTCGCTCGCTCTCTCTCCCTCTCTCTTTCTCTTTCTCTTTTGCTCTCGCTCTCTCTGTCTATCTGTGTCTATTTTTCTCTGTCCCTGTCTTTCTGTCTCTCTCTTTCTCTCCTTCTCTCTCTCTGTCTGTGTATGTGTGTCTGTCTGACTGTTTCTCTCTCTCTCTCTCTCTCTTTGTCTCTCTCGCTCTCTTCCTCTCTGTCTCTCTCTCTCTCTCTCTCTCTCTCTCTCTAGTCATCTGTGTCTGTTTCTCTCTCTCTCTCTTTCTCTCTCTCTTTCTCCTCTCTCTCCTCTCTCTCTCCTCTCTCTCTCTCTCTATCGCACCCTCTCCACAGCCATCATTTTTCAATGGGTTTATGTAACATCTGACGTCTGAGAGTCGTGAACATGAGTGTCGTGTGAATATCTGGTAAAAGATGAAACATCCGAAATCCGGTTCAGCTGTAAAGTCCGCCTATCTATCTTAAAAAAAGGAAAGAAATAAAAAGAGAAATAAGCAAGAAAGACAGAAAGAAAAGTTTTGAAAAAAAAAAGAAAGGGAAGGCGAAGGAGTCAAGAAAGAAATGAAAAGGGAGGAAGGAGCTGGTCAAGCCAGATCAATATTCTCCCTTTACATATATATATCATCATCATCATCAGGTGCCGTGCCACATGGCATGGCAATCATGGCTTTCCATCTCTTTCTATCTCTTGTTGCCTCAAGCATCTCTTCCACCCTCTTTGTCTTCAGCCACTCTGCAAGTCTGTCCAATATTTTCTCCTTGGGTCTACCTGGTGCTCTCTTTCCCTCCAGCTTTCCCGTTGTGACCAGGTGCTCTAACTCCCATTTCCTCATAAAATGGCCTATAAATGTTGCCTTTCGTTTCCTAATCTTCCTTATGAATGATCTTCTTGTGTCTGCCTCTGTCAAGACTGTCTCGCATGTTTTCTTTGCTGTCCATAGAACTTTCAACATTCTTCCTAGAAACCACATCTTGGCTGCCTCAATCTTGTTCTGGCTTTGCTTGCTGACTGTCCACGCCTCAAAACCATATGACACTATCGGTTTGGCTTGGCCGATTCTCTGGCTATTTCTGATGTGCATCTGCCGTCTGGTGAGATGATCATTCCCAGATATTTAAACTTATCAACCTGTCTCTTCGTTGTGCCGTTTGCTGTTATTTTGCATGAGGGGATACTATTTATACAGAAAAAGACCCCGGTTATTCCCACGGGGGGCTGACAATGTCTGCATTCTGTTTTCACAGCAGTAATAGTTTACCATTGTCCTATCCTCACTTCACGTTTAGTTTTTCTGATCCTTCTTCAAGGTTACAGTGACCCTGAGATGTACACAATATGGATTTTCTGTAATAATTGTACAGGAAAAGAGAGGGTGGAAGATGTGCTTGCGGCAACAAGGGATAGATGCATATGAAAGGCTATGATCGCCAACGCCATGTGGCAGGGCACTTGATAATGAGTATCCACGCCTTCTGGAAATTCTGTGCCAGAAACGTTCTCTTTTTCTGTCACTCTCTTTGTTTCTGCCTTATTCCTTTGCTTTCTGTCATTTCTTCCTGTCATTTTCTGCCTTGCTGGTTCATTCACCTGTATGTGTTCGATAATGTCTGACGATCTTTCACATAGGATTGATAATTGGGTATTACATGTATAAAGGGCATTTTTGGCTCTAGGGAAATGAGATATGCGAAAGCTATTTTGGGTAACTTAGGCCTGTTTTTTATATATGTTTTAATGTCCTTTGTTATGTTTCAATTTGTATTCAGGTTTGTTTTTAGAATTCCCCTGTGTGATAAATTGGACGGAGTGATCAACGCCAGGGGCATCTCCTTAGATTATGTGCGCGAGTGCATTGACAAGTGTACTTAATTTTCTTCTCTATCTTTTTCCTATTGAAGTATTGTGTGTGTATTTTGAAACGATTACAGCCCTGATATGGCTCTACGCAGTCGGCTGGGCTTTAAACAAAACAAACAAACAAAACAATAACAACAGATATAGTCAGAAATTCCTATTAAAGTGCTGTCCATAAACGGCTTCCTGAAAATGTGCTGATTTGGGGCACTTTGGGAATGGGAGGCGTCTGAGTGACCATGACCTTGGCATCATGACTTTTGACCTTTCGCCACTTCTCAACGGTACTGACCTTTGACCCAAATTTGGTAAAGATCCGTCCAGAGACAGGTGAGGAAAATTCTGCTAAAACTTTTTTTTTCTCGCAGACTCACTGACAAACGAGGTAGGCTACATCGACAGACAGACAGACAGACAGACAAATAGACAAACAGACAGACAGACAGACAAACAGACAAACACAAAGACACATATCTCTCTCTCCCGTCGATATGAAACAATGCCTTTTTTATCTTTCAAAGAGGTTGAAAATACAAGCTGGTAGAAGAAGAGAATGATGATGGAAAGAAAGGAAGGAAATTGCCATGGCGAAGTGATTAACAAAGGCAACAGGCTGGTGGCTGAAAGGTTGATTATCATCATGTTCCCTGCAGCATGGCGTTGGCGATCATGACCCTCCATATGAATCCATCGTTTGTCGCTGCAAGCACTTTTCCCACCTTTTTGTCTTCATCCACTCCGCAAATCCATCCAACAATTCTCCCTGCTCTACGTGGTGCTCTTTTTCCCTCTAGCTTTTCTATTGTTACTAGGTGCTCAAATTTTCTTGCCTCATGAAATGTCATATAAATGTTGCTTGTCTTTTCCTAATCTTTTTCAGTATTGTTCTTCTTGTGTTTGCCTCTTTCAAGACTGTCTCGTTTGTTTTCTTTGTTGTCTTTGGAACTCTTAACATTCTTTCTAAAAACCACATTTCAGCTGTCTTAATCTTGTTCTGACTTTGTGTGCTGGGTGTCTATGCTTCGATCTGTACAACAGAATCGGTTCTATATAATACTGAATAACTATCTTCCTGATGTTAGGTGATAGGCATTTGTTGGTAAGAACGTTTTTCACTTTCTTGAATGGTGTTTTAGCTTGGCCGATTATGCTGGATACTTTTTATGCGCATCTGTCGTCTGGTGAGATGACCGTTCCTAGATATTTATACTTATCAACGTGTCTCAATGTTGTGCCATTTGCTGTTATTTGGCATGGGGGGGGGGATTTCTTGTTTTTTACTGATTACCTTGACTTCCGTTTTGTTATTTAGCTCCAGCCCTTCATTTCTGCTTTCTGTTTCTAGTTTATTCACAAAATTTTGTAGGTCTTTTTCAGTTTCTGCAATTAGCACGGTAACATCTCTATAGCGAATTCGTTTGTCATTTTTCCTCCAACCTTTATCCCAGGGCATTCTTCTATGTTTCTCATGATGGCTTCTATGTAAATTGAAAACAAATCTGGTGATAGAACACATCCCTACCTAACCCCTCTTTTGATATTTTGGAAAGAGCTTATATCATTTTCTACTGTCACTGCTGTTGTATGTTCCCAATACATATTTCTTATAATTCTTAGATCCTTTTCATCAACATTGAGCCTTTCCAGTTGGTTCATCAGTTCTTAGTGTCTTACCCGATCAAAAGCCTTGGCATAATCAACAAAATATAAATATAAATCCTCAATCAATTCAGTTAATTTTTCTATGAGAGTTCTTAGGATGTACATGTATAAGGTATTAATCGTTGCTTTTCCTTCAACAAATCCGCATTGTTCTTCTGTTATTTCTGTTTTGATTCTGTTCCTTGTTCTCGTCATGATTATTCTTAATAGAATCTTAGTGACACTGGACGGGTTTGTGCAGTGGATGAAGACAGAAAGGGTGGGAGATGTACTTGCAGCGATTAAAGATAGATTCATTTGGAGGACCATGATTGCCAACGCCATGCAGCTGGGCACATGATGATGATGATTGGAAAACAACGTGTGATCTTCAGTTTTTTCGGACTGCAAAACGAAACCAGACGCAGAATTTGACACATAGCCTAACACTTCATGCTGACAATCAAAAGTTTCAAGAAAATAGAAAGCTCCACCCCTCTGATCCCATAAGACATTGGAAAGCTACAAGATGAATCCATAAAATCGAAATTTCTAACAACAGCAGAAAATCAATTTGGAGCACAACTACACACGCAAAACAAAAAACAACCAGATTAGCTATAGCAAGAAATGAAAGCCATAGGGAAAGAAACGACTGAAACATATCTGTCTTTTCCTAATCTTCCGTATGAATGGTTTCCTTGTGTCTGCCTCCCTCAAGACTGTCTCATTTGTTTTCTTTGCTGTTCATGGAACTCTTCAACATTCTTCTTAGAAACCACGTCTTGGCTGTTTCAGTCTTGTTCTGGCTTTGCGTGTTGACTGTCCTCGCCTCACAATCGTATAACATTATGGTTTACTGGTGTCATTGCCAGCTTTGTAGCTGTTTAATGTAATTGTAAATTTGTGTTTAAGCTGATTTCGCGACATTGTGAGTAGTGGGCAATTAACTGTAGTGGAATTTAATATCAATATTTAAGGGGAAAAAAGGTGAAAAATTGTCCATATTATCTGTAGCGGACCTCTCTGTCAACATGGTTTTTAAAACATCTTGTATATCAATACACAGCACGCCCCAATCGTCACAACCAGAAAAAGTGCTCAAAAGACGAAAGCGTACGCGCCAATCTGCGGCAGTATGGCCTGGAATCGCATTACCTTGACGTCTTGGTGGCGGACACTTCCCGGCATGACTTATGGCGCTCTTTGTCCCCGTTTGATGCCATTATCACAGATTGTAAGTGTTAATACGTATCACTCTTTGTCCCTGTTTGATGCCATTATCACAGTTGTAAGTGTTAATACGTATCGCTCTTTGTCACTGTTTGATGCCATTATCACAGATCGTAAGTGTTAATACGTATCGCTCTTTGTCCCTGTTTGATGCCATTATCACAGATCGTAAGTGTTAATACGTATCGCTCTTTATCCCTGTTTGATGCCATTATCACAGATCATAAGTGTTGGGTAATTCATATCGCTCTTTGTCCCTGTTTGATGCCATTATCACAGATCGTAAGTGTTAATACGTATCACTCTTTGTCCCTGTTTGATGCCATTATCACAGTTGTAAGTGTTAATACGTATCGCTCTTTGTCACTGTTTGATGCCATTATCACAGATCGTAAGTGTTAATACGTATCGCTCTTTGTCCCTGTTTGATGCCATTATCACAGATCGTAAGTGTTAATACGTATCGCTCTTTATCCCTGTTTGATGCCATTATCACAGATCATAAGTGTTGGGTAATTCATATCGCTCTTTGTCCCTGTTTGATGCCATTATCACAGATCGTAAGTGTTGATACGTATCGCTCTTTGTCACTGTTTGATGCCATTATCACAGATCGTAAGTGTTGGGTAATTCATATCGCTCTTTGTCCCTGTTTGATGCCATTATCACAGATCGTAAGTGTTGATACGTATCGCTCTTTGTCCCTGTTTGATGCCATTATCACAGATCGTAAGTGTTGGGTAATTCATATCGCTCTTTGTCCCTGTTTGATGCCATTATCACAGATTGTAAGTATTAATACGTATCGCTCTTTGTCCCTGTTTTGTGCCATTATCACAGATCGTAAGTGTTGGGTAATTCATATCACTCTTTGTCCCTGTTTGATGCCATTATCACAGATCGTAAGTGTTAATATGTATCGGTCTTTGTCCCTGTTTGATGCCATTATCACAGATTGTAAGTTTTAATATGTATCGCTCTTTGTCCCTGTTTGATGCCATTATCACAGATCGTAAGTGTTGGGTAATTCATATCGCTCTTTGTCCCTGTTTGATGTCATTATCACAGATCATAAGTGTTAATATGTATCGCTCTTTGTCCCTGTTTGATGCAGATGCCATTATCACAGATCGTAAGTGTTGATATCGCTCTTTGTCCCTGTTTGATGCCACTACCACAGATCGTAAGTGTTGATATCGCTCTTTGTCCCTGTTTGATGCAGATGCCATTATCACAGATCGTAAGTGTTGATATCGCTCTTTGTCCCTGTTTGATGCCATTATCACAGATCGTAAGTGTTGATATCGCTCTTTGTCCCTGTTTGATGCCATTATCACAGATCGTAAGTGTTAGTACATATCGCTCTTTGTCCCTGTTTGATGCCATTATCACAGGGTGCCCCTCAGACCGCATTGTTAGACGGGTAAGTAAGGTTTGCATAATGAAGATCACGCCATCCATGATTGGACTGGTTACTCAACATTTTCCACCGACCTAGTCCCCCTCAGACTGTATCGTTACTCAGGTATGCAAGGTTTGCGTAATGAAGAGCACGCCATCCATGAATTAACTGGTTACTCAACATTTTCCATCGAGCAGGATCTAACGCTCACATTGGTCTTATCCAACTATAGAGGGTAGGTTATCTAGTACACAAAAGGTTTCAGCAAATACCAACGTCCAAGCGAAAAGTCCAGAGGGTTGAATAACAGCCAGGGCCGCCAGATGCCAAAGATTGCTTGGTTATTCAAATTTCGATGTCCAATGAAAGACAGGTTAGTTATTCAAATGTCGATGTCCTATGAAAGACAGATGGGAAGATTGATGACAGAAACAACAGAAACGCACTGTATAAAAGCCAGAAAGTCAATCACTATAACAATTCAACCATTCGATTGCCACCCAGCCAGAGACCTTCCAACCTATCTTAGAGGTATGTAATCCCACGTCTCATTTTATACCTTAGTTAGGGTAGGGATAGAAGTAGGTAGTATGTTTGATTTTCCACAAAGCAAAGAATAGAGTAGGACATAAGAAAGTGTTCAGGATTCTAGTGATATGCAAGTTCTGATGATTCGTAGTGAATCTTAGGATTTTAGGAATATTAGGACCCAGGACAGTAGGAATGGTGAATCACGTTTATGCTGAAGTTGATTGATTAAATAAATACGTCGTAGTTATTAATTTATGTGTGGACTGCTTATGAGAATCATGTCTAGTGTGGTATAGTGCATTTCTTCTGTCACTGCTCTTCTTATTGAGATGTGTGTGACTCTAGTAGAGAAACAATTCTTCATAAAACATCCCCAATTCATTTACATTTACAGATGACTCCACCCAAATAACCTTCCGCGATACCATTATCAGAGATTGTAAGTTTTAATATGTATCGCTCTTTGTCCCTGTTTGATCCATTATCACAGATTGTAAGTTTTAATAGTATCGCTCTTTGTCCCTGTTTGATCCATTATCACAGATCGTAAGTGTTAATATGTATCGCTCTTTGTCCCTGTTTGATGCCATTATCACAGATCGTAAGTGTTAATACGTATCGCTCTTTGTCCCTGTTTGATGCCATTATCACAGATTGTAAGTTTTAATACGTATCGCTCTTTGTCCCTGTTTGATGCCATTATCACAGATCGTAAGTGTTATAGTATCACTCTTTGTCCCTGTTTGATGCCATTATCACAGATCGTAAGTGTTAATACGTATCGCTCTTTGTCCCTGTTTGATGCCATTATCACAGATCGTAAGTGTTAATACGTATCGCTCTTTGTCCCTGTTTGATGCCATTATCACAGATCGTAAGTGTTAATACGTATCGCTCTTTGTCCCTGTTTGATGCCATTATCACAGATCGTAAGTGTTGAATGTATCGCTCTTTGTCCCTGTTTGATGCCATTATCACAGATCGTAAGTGTTAATAGTATCGCTCTTTGTCCCTGTTTGATGCCATTATCACAGATCGTAAGTGTTAATATACGTATCGCTCTTTGTCCTGTTTGATGCCATTATCACAGATCGTAAGTGTTGATATGTATCGCTCTTTGTCCCTGTTTGATGCCATTATCACAGATTGTAAGTTTAATACGTATCGCTCTTTGTCCCTGTTTGATGCCATTATCACAGATCGTAAGTGTTGATATGTATCGCTCTTTGTCCCTGTTTGATGCCATTATCACAGATCGTAAGTGTTAATACGTATCGCTCTTTGTCCCTGTTTGATGCCATTATCACAGATCGTAAGTGTTAATACGTATCGCTCTTTGTCCCTGTTTGACGCCATTATCACAGATCGTAAGTGTTAATACGTATCGCTCTTTGTCCCTGTTTGATGCCATTATCACAGATCGTAAGTGTTGATACGTATCGCTCTTTGTCCCTGTTTGATGCCATTATCACAGATCGTAAGTGTTAATACGTATCGCTGTTTGTCCCTGTTTGATGCCATTATCACAGATCGTAAGTGTTGATATCGCTCTTTGTCCCTGTTTGATGCCATTATCACAGATCGTAAGTGTTAATACGTATCGCTCTTTGTCCCTGTTTGATGCCATTATCACAGATCGTAAGTGTTGGGTAATTCATATCGCTCTTTGTCCCTGTTTGATGCCATTATCACAGATCGTAAGTGTTAATATGTATCACTCTTTGTCCCTGTTTGATGCCATTATCACAGATTGTAAGTTTTAATACGTATCGCTCTTTGTCCCTGTTTGATGTCATTATCACAGATCGTAAGTGTTAATACGTATCGCTCTTTGTCCCTGTTTGATTCCATTATCACAGATCGTAAGTGTTAATACGTATCGCTCTTTGTCCCTGTTTGATGTCATTATCACAGATTGTAAGTGTTAATTCATATCGCTCTTTGTCCCTGTTTGATGCCATTATCACAGATCGTAGGTGTTAATATGTATCGCTCTTTGTCCCTGTTTGATGCCATTATCACAGATCGTAAGTGTTGATATCGCTCTTTGTCCCTGTTTGATGTCATTATCACAGATCGTAAGTGTTAATACGTATCGCTCTTTGTCCCTGTTTGATGCCATTATCACAGATCGTAGGTGTTAATATGTATCGCTCTTTGTCCCTGTTTGATGCCATTATCACAGATCGTAAGTGTTGATATGTATCACTCTTTGTCCCTGTTTGATGTCATTATCACAGATCGTAAGTGTTAATATGTATCGCTCTTTGTCCCTGTTTGATGCCATTATCACAGATCGTAAGTGTTTAGTAATACGTGTGATGTTTTCAATACATGTAGGATGTTTCCTAACGTTTTCCTGCTTCTTCTGTGTTCTGAACATTGTTGTTTCTGATGTGTGTATGATGTGTGTATGTATCTTGTTGTGGTTGTTTGGTCCATATTTTGCAGATGTTATGTTGCTGCAGAGTCTGCATACTCTGTCTCTGGTGGGTAGTCGGGCATGAGAATACGCCCTCATGTGGATGCTGGGGCTCTTTCAGTAAAAGATGTAAACCCACCTTCTGGAAATTCTGTGCATTGATATGTGTATTTAATGTTCTTTTCATTTTTCCCCTGTTGAAGTATTGTGTATGTTTTGAAACAGTTATAGCTGGGCTTTAAACAAAAATAACAGTAACAGAAACAGAGATAAGATTTCTCCTTGGAAGCTTTGTCAAGCTGACCAAGTTTCTTTTCGAAAAAAACTATGAGTTCCTCAGATTTTCGGAAAGAGAGGGAGAGAAAAAAATGGTATCCCTACCTATCCAGAATTTTTAAGAGATACTGCATTCCGATAATATGGATTACCAGTCAGCCTACTGTCACATCCTTTTCCCATAGGAAAACATTCAAAACAACATTGCAGTCTTTTATGAAAAGTAAAAGTTTCTAAAATATTGGCTGAAGAGATTTGTGGATGCTTGTGGAGAATTGTAATGGAGACTTATAATCAGTAAATATTTCTACAAACTGTTTGGCATGTCATGCTTTGGGAGAGTTGTAATGGAGACTTCTAATCAGTCAATAAATCAGTTGCCGTAGTGTAGTTGTTAACGCAATGGACTACCGACTGGAAGGTTGTGGGTTCGAAGAGGTACAATTTCTGGGATTGGTGGATTCTTAGTTCAAACTAATGACATCTTAAACTGTGATCGTTATTTCCCTTCAAGTTTAGTCATGCAATTTTATGGCTGAGAATTTTCAACATGCCAGAAATAAGTTGTACAGTATTCGCTTCCAAAATCATCATGGGACATTTCGGCAAATACAAATTTAAACATAACTAAGGACACTAAAACATATATAAAAACAGGTCTAATTTACCTAAAATTGCTTCCGCATATCGAGGGGTCCAGCTAGAAGATTCTAAATGCCCTTTTCTCACATTTTCATTTTTTTTATACCACTGCTCTTTGAAACATATCAGCTTTGCTATGGTAGAGTTATTTTTCCAATATCATGACAAGTTAGTGGTTTCTTTTTCAAAACTTAAAGCAGTCATGCAAAAGAAGTGAGCAAGTGGTTACACGCATAGGGTACCACTGACTGCTGGTACCTTCCGACACTGACCTAGAAAGACAAACACCTGATTCTGTTCCCTGCCACACAGTACTATCCAACTTTACCAGCTTTTGCGGTAGAGTGCTGTGGCCGAAATGGAGGGTTAAGTGGCTGCTGATAGATGTTCAACAGCTCAGTGGTCTCCTCTGGCAGGACAGCTGGGCTGTGTACTAACACTCAGGAGGAGGCTAACTTATGACCTAAACATGTTATAGGTAGGCCTGCCAGTACAGACCAATGTGCAAAGTTCACATACACCAGTCAAAACGTGGTGTGTGTGTGTGTGTGTGTGTGTGTGTGTGTGCTGTGTGTCTGTGTGTCTGTGTGTGTGTGTGTGTGTGTGTGTGTGTGTGTGTGTGTGTGTTGTGTGTGTGTGTGTGTGTGTGTCTGTGTGTGTGTGTGTGTGTCTCTGTGTGTGTGTGTGTGTGTGGTGTGTGTGTGTCTGTGTGTGTGTGTGTGTGTGTGTGTGTCTAGGGTTTGTAGGATTAAAGCAGCATCTGAGACGCGGAAGTGTCAGGACAGTATTTAAGTGTGAAATCTACCATCCCCAACCCTGAATGTCTCCATATCCAGAATTGACTTAAATCTCTTTTTCTTAAAGTCCCCTAGCTTTCTTAGGTTAATTTCCGTTGTGACTCATCAAGCAGACCCATTCAAGGATGTGTTTCCGTAGATTTTAGTACTTAATTAAAGCACAGCCAGCGAAGCGTGAGAATTGTTTTTTTCTTTGCCAATTGTGTCTTATGTGCCGGGAAAAACCTAAAGCACCACCTTCTCTGCACCTTCTGAGACATCCAGACTGACTCAACTTGGAAACCATCAACTGTACACTAGCAACGGTAAGGTTTATTTTGCTTTGTTTATACTTTGACTGATGATTATGCTGGAAACCAATATCTTATCATCTTTGATTTATGTCAAGTTTTGTCAAATTTTCCTTCAAATTGTTCATTAATGTTTCAGCTAAATGATCATGTAAAAATGACCGTTTCTGATAATTTTAGTGCAATGGTAAATCACAGTGTTGATAAAACCTTTTGATTACGATTGATTGTTGAAAGTGGAAGGTTGCAGATATGCAACAAAAGCTCCTCCTTGTTTAGTTGAAGGCAGTATCTTTCGAATTATTTTTTCTGTGTCTACTGATGGTGTCGCAGGACATGATAAAGTCCAGGTGCCGTTAAGGCAAGTGTTCCTATGAAGTCAGAATGCAATCTATTTTGCACAGTAAGACAAGCAGCTTCTGTTTTTGTTCTGTTCTTGGGATACGTAGAAAAAAACTTTCATAGCGTGGAATATAATAATGTGCTCATATTGACAGTTAAAGACCCATTTGTGTGCGGGTGCCTGTGCACGCAGACTGTTGAAATGATGTAATCAGAGCAAAATACATAAGCATTACGCTAAACACAAGATTTACTTTTATACATACACATATGACTGACTCATAACATCAGAGATTAGCTTAAGATCAGCGAAAGTGCAGCTGCACAATATGCGCAGTTTATTGCATTGTATTGTATTGTGTTGAATTGTGTGTATTATATTGTATTGAATTGTATTATATTGCATTGTATTGTATTGTGTTGAACTGTGTGTATTATATTGTATTGAATTGTATTATATTGCATTGTATTGTATTGCCTGAATTTGGGATTATTGCAGATCACAGAACTGATTATCATAGATCGACCTCCAGTTGACCCAAATTCCTAGTTTCACCCAAAACGTATAGGAAAACATTCAACAAAGTCTACAATCTCTCTTTTCATGTCCCCAAAAAGGACCCGTGTGCAACTTGCACCGCAGCTGCTATCAAGAGAAAGCAGAACACGCTGTCCACTGCTGAGGAGGCATCTCATAAAGAACACCTTGCAAGAACACAGACTTCCAGACAGAAAAAAGCAGCCGACAAGAAAGACCCATCATTACATGTAATAACAGTTGACATGCATGCAGTTTTACAATCTCCTTGCGGCCATGTAAATCAAAAGTATTGTAAGAGAAAACTTTGTGACTATAACTTTGCTGTGTACTCTCTGTCAGATGGCAGAGCGACATGCTATACATGGGACAGAACTGAAGATGTGAGTAGATGTCGCGCCAGCAGGCAGCAAAAGTGTGTGTGGTGTTTTAAGTGATTTATCGTGGTTCTATTTGGTTTTATGCATTGAATTTTGTATGTTTGTTGCTTTGAAATCCTGATTCTTGCTTTATTGCTTTATTCTTCTCCCCATTTTAGCCATGCGTGTGTGTGGGTGTGTGGTGTGTGTGTCTGTGGTGTCTGTGTGTGTGCGTGCGTGTGTGTGCGAGCGTGCGTGCCTGCGTGTGTTTTCTGCTTCAGCGCTTAGATTTGATTTTATCAAGATTTTGCGCTATATAAATATTGTAATTATTATTATTATTTAGACCAGAGGGGTTCCTGCGAAATTGCCAGCTGTCTTCACAAGTATATTTCATCCCTTTCAGCCCATGTCCAGCACGTTATCATATGTTCTGACTGTTGCAATGGACAAAACCAAAATCAATACTTGACAGCAGCACTGCTAATTGCTGTGAATACTCTGCCAAACATCAAAACCATCACACAGAAATTTCTGGAATCTGGTCACACTCAGATGGAATGTGATTCAATGCACTCTGCCAGCTCCACTGCAAAGAAGAGCACTTCCATTTACTTCTATGTGAGTGGGACATCGTGTTCAGGTTGGCCCGACCGCCAAATCGTTTTACTGCTGTGCCAATTGACCATGACTCGTTTAACGATTTCAAGATGCTGGCCTCTTCATACAGGCGGAAAACAAAAATAGACACGAAAAAACGCAGGGTCTACCGGCTACAAATTCGGTTCACCCAGGTGTCCAAGGGCAATGATGGCACCATGCTCTTAAAAAACAACCTAGATGATGATTGCTTGAGAGTGCTCCTACTGATGGGCTCATCAAGAAGGGAATGTCAAGAGTTTCCCAAAGTACTGCCAAGACTATATAAGGACAAACTCCCATTGTTGGAGGCCAAGAAGCGGGATCTCTTGTCACTGTGTGCACCCGGTGTCATCCCAAGAGCCTATCATAACTTCTATCATGTCCTTTCAGTATCTTCATCAGCAAATAACATATAACAAGACCTGATATCACAGACAATGTGTTGAAATGATTTGGCAAACAGCCTGAAAGGTCCACTATCAGTCGAAACGTTTAGACTTAAGTAACCCATTACGTGCATGCTAATGTCCATGATGAATGTGTTATGTATATCATTGTGCTTTAATTTACTTATCCCATTTATGCTTACAAATGTATACACATCTGTTAAGTGGGTCGCTGCAGATGCTGTTACTTGATAACTTTAACAATGAATATGTATTTGAATACGTGTATCATTAAACTGTCCATTTTGGTATGATTATATTAACATATGTTAGAAATATTTGTAATTTCGTAAATAAAATGGCCTAATGCATGGTTAATGTATCCATTTTTATATGATCATAGCATACATAAGACTGAAAAATTCATGTGAAGTGACTGAATTGAAATCACATTCTGTCATGCTATTTAACATTCCATTTTGTTTTTGCTTTTTCTGTTTCACTCACATGCATGCACACATACGCGTGCACACATACATGCAAACACACAAACACACAAAAACCAGGTAAATGTAATACTGACTTGAAAAACAATAGGCCAATTGCAATAACATCGCACGTATGTAAACTGATGGAGAAAATAATTTTTAATAGATTGATGCATTACTGTGAAAAGAATAAAACATTACCAGTGAATCAGACAGGATTTATAAAAGGCAGGTCACCAATCGAACTCCTAACAAAGTTAACCACTAACATAAAACAACAATTTGCCAGACGTCAATGTGTCTTAGCTAAATTTTTGATATAACTAAAGCATACGACCAAGTGTGGCATTCTCGATTACTACTCAAATTGAAAAGTATTGGACTGACAGGTCACATTTTTGACTATGTCAAAAGTTTCTTAGAAAACCGAGTATTTCAAATAAGGATTGAAAATGTGTATTCCACAAAACGAATTCTTCAAATGGGTATCCCTCAGGGATCCGTTATTGCTCCCCTTCTCTTCATGATATTATTGCATGACTAACCCAGTAAAAATTCTAAAAATGTAGTTTTAGCTCAATATACTGACGATTTGTGCATGTGGATGCAGGTAAATCTGAGAAGAAAAACTCCTTCGCGCTGTATTAATTATACGCGTGAATGTTATTAATTAGAGCTTGATAAAATAGCACGATACATGGTAGAAAATGGACTGCGTCTATCCGTGGAAAAAAACAAAGATCGTCTTGTTTAACAGTGGAGCTAAACCAGCAAATATTCCCACTTTCAAACTGGGAGATACTCTTTTTCAGTATAAGAGTCGATTAAATTCTTAGGAGTTTTCCTTACCGCGAAATTATCTTGGAATCAGCATATTGAATACTTATTAACAAAAGCTCAAAAAAGTTTGAATTTCTTGAGAATAGTTCGCAAACAGACATGGAGACAGGATACTTCAACGCTTGTTCATCTTTGTAAATCGCTTCATCATCAAGTGCCTTGCCGCATGGCGTTGGCGATTATCGACTTCCATGTGTCTATCTTTTGTTGCCTCAAGCATATCTTCCGCCTTCCCTGTCTTCAGCCACTATGCAAGTCCGTCTAGTATCTTCTCCCTGGGTCTATCCGGTGCTCTCCTTCCCTCCAGCTTTCCTGCTGTGACCAGGTGTTCCAATTCCCCTTTCCTCATAAAATGGCCTATAAACTTTGCCTGTCTTTCCCTAATCTTCCTTGTGAATGATCTCCTTGTGTCTGCCTCCATCAAGACTGTCTCGTTTGTTTTCTTTGCTGTCCATGGAAATCTCAACATCCTTCTTAGAAACCACATCTCGGCTGCCTCAATCTTGTTCTGGCTTTGCTTGCTGACTGTCCACGCCTCACAACAGTACAACATATTGGTTCTATATTACATTCAAGGACTGTCTTCCTGATGTAAATTGATATGTATTTGTTGGTAAGAATGCTTTCCATCTTCTTGAATCTGGCTATTTCTGATGTGCATCAGCCGTCTAGTGAAATGATCGTTCCCAGGTATCAACCTGTCACAAGGTTGTGCCGCTTGCTGTTATTTTGCAGGAGGGGATTTCATGTTTTCACTGATCACCATGACTTCAAACTTCCTGCTGTTTATTTCCAACCTCTTACCTTTGCTTTCAATTTCAAGTATATTCACAAGGTTTTGTAGGTCCCTTTCACTTTCTGCAATTAGCACGGCGTCATCTGCGTATCGAATGTTGTTTATCATTTTCCCTCCAACCTTTAATCCAGGGTCTTTCTTTAGGTTTCTCATAATGTTTTCGCTGTAGAGTGAAAACAGATCTGGTGACAAAACACAACCCTGTCTGACTCCTCTTTTGATGTTTTGGAAAGAGCTTATATCGTTTTTTCTTCTCATTGCAGTTGTTTGTTTCCAATACATATTTAATAATAATAATAATAATGGCTTCTTATATAGCGCTTAATCAAAATAATTTCTCTAAGCGCTTTACAAAAACATACTGCATTCACCTCTCCTACACACACAACCACACACCTCACAAACAACTACAAATACCACCACTACAGAAACCAACAAATCCTACGAGCACAACACTCACTCATCTCAAACATTGCTACAAAACCAAATCACACAACGTTCAATTATACAACAAACACATACAATAAAAAACACACCCTGAAACAGTATGTCAACAGTATGATTATTTGTAGATCTTTTCCATCAATATTGAGTCTTTCTAGTTGGTTGATCAATTCTCCATGTCTTTACCGATCGAAAGCCTTGGTATAGTCAACAAAGCATAAATATAAATCCTTGTTCACCTCGATTGACTTCTCTATGATAGTTCTTAGGATGTATATGGCATCAATAGTTCCTTTCCCTTCCACAAATCCACACTGTTCATCTGCTATTTCTGTTTTGATTCTATTCCTCGTCCTCATCATGATTATTCTTAATAGGATCTTGGTTTCATGACTTATCAAACTGATTGTGCGATGGAGTTCGCATTCTGTAGCCCCTGTCTTCTTTGGAAGTGCAATGAAAATTGATTTTGACATATGTATGGGGATTTTTCCAGTGTTGTAAATTCCATTTAGAAGGACTGTTATTTTTTCTATACCGAATTCTTCCAGGGCTTCAATCATTCTGTGGTAATGTTGTCTGGTCCTGGGGCTTTTCCTGGTTTCATCTTTTTCAGTGCTGCTCTAACTTCATCTTTCATTATGGGTGGTCTTTCAAAGTTCTTTCTTATAATGTGTTCTCCGTTTCTGTCATCTTCAAAAAGGTCTTTAATGTACTCTCCCCATCTGTCTAATACTTTGTCTTTTTCCATGAGAAGCATGCCATCTTTCGATTTTAAGCAACCAGTTGATGTGCATGTATTTTTCCTGTGGACAATTTCTTCAATTCGTCTGTAGGCCTACATACCCTGAGGATCCGTTTGTGTTGGTCTTCTCTATTTCTTTGCATTTTGTTTTCAGCCAAGTTTCCATAGCTTTATTGCACCTATTCCTGATTTCTTTTTTTTTTTTACCTTCCTGTATATTTCCTCGTTTCTCTTTGCCTTCCTCCGTTCCTCCATAAGCCTAAAATTTCTTTTGTCATCCAGTTCTTTTTTGCTTTTCTATCTGCCTTAGGGATTTCTTCACAAGCTTCATTTATCGAATTTCTCAACTTTGTCCATTGTTCCTCACTGTCCCCAGAGCACTGAATTTGTTTTGAACATGTACATTAATTTTTTGACGTATCATTTTATCTGTCTGTAAGAGTCCAAGATCTAGTTTGATGTCGCTTTTGGTCTGTTTCCTTTTCCGTAATTTCAACCTAAATCTTCCCACTACAGGACTGTGGTCACTGTTGCAGTCTGCGCCTGGTAGTGTTTTTGCTGACAGTAAAGAATTTCTAAATCTTGTATTAATCAGGATGTAGTCAATCTGAGTTTTGGTATTATCTCCTGGACTCATCCAAGTCCATTTTCTTCTATTAGGCTGCTCAAACCAGGTGTTTCCTACTATGAACTCATTCATCTGTGCCCATTCTACAAGTGTCCCTCCCCTTTCATTTTGTGTACCAAGGCCATGAGGTCCAACTATATCCTCTACCCTATCCTTTCCCACTTTAGCATTAAAATCTCCCATTATTATGGTAACTTCTTGTGATTTGCATTGGGCCTTGGCCATCTCTAATACTTCGTAGAAGTTGTTGATATCTTCCTGAGTACTTGTGGATGTTGGTGCATACACCTGATAGATGTTGATATCAAATGGTCTGCCTCCCAATTTGACCAGCAAGACTGTTGGTATTCTCCTTTCTAGACTTCATCATACTTTTGGCATCTCTGACATTGCTCTCTCCTTTTTCACTTCGTATTTATCAAACAGAAAACAAACTGTTCTCATCAATGGCACTTACTCTCAACCTGCATACCTGACCTGTGGTGTTCCACAAGGATCTGTCCTTGGCCCTGTTCTTTTCACTCTTTATACCTCCCCCCCTGTCCACCATCATCAACTCCCACTCTATAAAACACCACTTCTATGCTGATGACACCCAACTTCAAGATAGTGACTCACCTGATAATATACAGCGCCTGTTGACTCGCACCACTGAGTGTTACTCGGACATTAAGAACTGGATGACACACAATAGACTTCAGCTTAATGACGACAAGACAGAAGCTATCCTCATTGGCACCCGTCAGAAACTTTCCCAGCTGCCTCCTCTTTCTCTCCCATTATGTAACACATCAGTCCCAATTTCTGATTCAGCTAAAAACCTTGGTGTCTGCATTGACTCTACCCTGTCCATGAACAACTTTGTTTCTCAAACTGCCAGATCTTGCTACTATCATCTCCATCGTATAAGCCTGATCAGGAAGTATCTCTCTGTCGAAACAACTGCAAAACTCGTTCTCTCCTTCATAATGTCTCGCATTGACTATTGCAATTCACTCCTGTCTGGTCTTCCTGCCTCCACCTTTCACATCCTACAGCGCATTCAAAACAATGCTGTACGCCTTGTACTCAAAAAGAAAAAAGCTGACCACATATCTCCTCTCCTGGCACAACTTCACTGGCTCCCTGTATCAAAGCGCATACAGTACAAACTAGACACCATGTGCTACAAAAGCCTCAATAACGCAGCCCCCGATTACCTGTCAAGCCTACTTGAGATCTATGTTCCCTCACGTACCCTCCGCTCTGCCTCCGATCCTCTGACTTTTCGCTTTCCACGCACTAAGCTCAATACCTATGGTCCACGAGCCTTCTCTGTTTCTGGTCCACTCTCCTGGAACAAACTTCCTCTCTCAGTCCGTCAGCAACCTACTTTTGCCTCCTTCAAGTCCGCTCTCAAAACTCACCTTTTCTCCTCTGCATAAAATCCTAACCTCACTCAACCCCCCTCTGCAGCCTGTCTCCGCTCGGAGGGGAATCACTTTGTTTTAATATATAATTGTATATGATGTGCTCTCTGTGGTTTTCCATTGGTTTTATTCTTGCTTTTATTGCTTTTATTCTTTTCTCCCCATTTGTGGCCATGCATGTGTGTGTGTGTGTGTGTGTGGTGTGTGTGTGTTGTGTGTGTGTGTGTGTGTGTGTGTGTGTGTGTGTGTGTGTGGTGTGTGCGTGTGTGTACGTGCGTGCGTGTGTGCGTGTGTGTCTTTTCGGCGCTTGGATTTGATTTTGTCGAGATTTGCGCTATATAAATATTGTAATTATTATGTATGCATGTGCGTACGTATGTATGTATGTATGTATGTATGTATACGCTTAGATTTATGTATGTATGTATGTATGCATGTATACGCTCAGCTTAGATTTATGTATGTAAGTATGTAAGCATGTATGTATGCATGTATACGCTCATATGTATGTAGGTATGTATGCATGTATACGCTCAGCGCTTAGATTTGATTTTATCAAGATTTTGCGCTATATAAATAAAATATATTATTATTATTATTATTATTAAACCCAGTATCCCTTAACTGCGTTTGATTTGTCCCCGCCCATTGCAATGCCTACTCCTCTTTCATGTGAGTTTCCACCAGAGTATATCACTGTATACTCTCCAGATGTTATCATGCCTGCCCCCTTCCATCTCACTTCCCCTAGTCCTAAAATACTAATGTTAAGCCTTTCCATCTCTATTTTGATATTTTCTAATTTTCTCTTTTGCAGCAATGTCCTCACATTCCATGTTGCGATCTTGGTATTTTTGAGTTTGAGTTTGGTCGCAGTATCTGGCTGACGGTTTGGTGTCACCTGCGCCACATGACTGTCTCTACCGGACGAAGGTGCTCCATCAGAGCACCTATTCTTCATTTTCCTTCTTTTTTCTGTCCACCGCTTATTAGATCTAAATTTACCTATGCCCAAGAAATCTTCTTCAGTGCACTGAAACACTTACTAATAAAACTGCAGAGCTTAGATTGTAAAGGTTTCAAACTTGCCCTGGGTCTTCCAATGCATGCTTCTTGTCTTTGCACATACGATGCAATCAAATTGTTGCCACTTGATTAACAAAGGACAGTGGCTTCTACTAAATTTCTGTTAGGAATCACCACTATTGAAAACATAATCGAAAAAGAATCAAAATTAAGATCAGACACCGACTTTCCAAAAAGAGCTAAATCAATATCTTCACAGGTCACACTTGCAACATACACATCTGACGTTATAAAAGGCTCAGGAATTGATCTAGAAGCAGATTCTGTATCTATAAGACCTTCCTTTTCACCTGTACCCAGTGGGGAACTCCAAAGAGCCCGATCTGACATACACCACACAGATTTGAAAAAAGAAGATAATATCAACTTACTGGCAAGTCAAGTTAAGTGTCATACAGAAGACTGTTATTCTGATCACTTAAAAATTTACACTGATGGATCAATAATTGAAAGACAAGAGGGCTCAGCGTTTTAAATACCTGCTGTCAAAATAGAGAAATCATTCTATATAGGACTTCATAAATCTGTCTTTACCGCTGAACTCTTTGCAATACTAATGGCTTTGAATTATATGCTAAGTCTTCCTAGGACAATTCTTCAGATACTTTTTTGCGTTGATTCAGAATCTGCACTTCAAGCTCTTAAATCATCAACATTACAAACAAGATCTGAGATGATATTGTAAATTAGTCACTTGATTCATAGTTTATCCTTAAGAGGCACTGATATTGCTTTCTGCTGGATACCATCTCATAGTTCTTTTCATTATAATGATATGGTTGATAGGGCTGCCAAACGGGAGGCAAAGAGCTCACCAGATTCAAATAATATACAGCTATCTCTCTCATTGCATGAGTACTACACCTTAGTGGACACCAACGTATGGAAGCAATTCCAAGATAAACAGAAAAAGTATAAGAAATGTTACATGAACTTTGAAATTAGCAAATCACCTAAGCCGTTTCCTGCCGGCAAAATTACACAATCCCTTATGTGTAGGTGGAAACCTGATGCACTCAAAACAAAATACACCGGGAATATAGTGTGTCTGTGTGGAAAGAAGATAACGCATAGCCATATTCTTTCATGTGTTCGGGTAACACGACGTATTGCTACACTCTCTACGAAGACAATTTCTGACATATTTGCCTCACCATCATGAATACATGAATTTTTTGTTAGCCTGTCAAAAAGTCCGATAGCGAATTACCTTTAACATGTTATTTCACTTGTTCACCGTTGTGGTTAGTCGATTTTTAGTTTTACTTTTATTCATTTATTCTAGATATTTATTGACTTTGTTTGTTAGATTGTTTGTTTAAATTAAATCGTTACTTATGATAACATTATTTGTTAGCTTTACCTTCCCCTCCTCGAAATAGTTGTTTTCTGGATCATCTTTTCTCAAGACCAAAGTTAACAATTTTCAAATATCCTCTTCATTCCTCCTCTATCTGCACCACCCACCCACCCACCCTTTTTTGTTTTGTTTTTTTTTGGCCTAAAATCACTTTAGTGAATAGACATGAAATGGATACATGTATGTTCACTTAAATATAGTAATGGTGACATTTTCTACATTACTTTTTATCTCTAGTGGTATTGTTTTCGGTTTTATTTTTTCTCTTTGAATTTTAAAATTCTATTGTAGTATTTTACTTCTTTGTTTTATTTTGTTTTAATCTAATGTAGAATGGAAACGGCAATGGTTTAAGATGCCCTGTGTGCTAATGTCTTATACCATTGGAAAATGAAGATTCAGTTCATTTTCATTTCATTTCATTTCATCGCATTGCATTTCATCTCTCTCTCTCTCTCTTCTCTCTCTCTCTCTCTCTGTTTCTGTCTCTGTCTGTCTCTGTCTGTCTCTGTGTCTCTCTCTCTTTCTGTCTGTCTGCCTGTCTCTCTCACCTCAAACGCACACACATCCACATGTACACGTGATCTGATGTAAATTATGTGTGTGTGTTTGTGTGTGTGCGCGTATGGTGTGTGTGTGTGTGAGAGAGAGAGAGAGAGAGAGAGAGAGAGAGAAAGAGAGAGAGACAGACAGACAGACAGATAGAGAGAATGATACGCTACAAAATTTACACTGCATTATTTTGCGCATTACGAAAAAAGGTTGTGAACAAACAACCTTGGCAATGTCTTTTCGTTTAACAATATCTCAAATGTGGTGGCCTGTAGCACATCTGTTGTGAGCTTAAAAAGGCGTGATGCACAAGTTATTATCTGCCACAACATACTTCCTGATCACTAACGCTTTTCCACTCAGTTACATTTCTCAGGATGCTAGCAGCCAGAGAGAACTAAGAAGTTATGACACACACACACACACAGACACCAGCTGTGCCTCTCTCCTTTTCATATCCTCTCCCACTACGTAATAGTACTAACCATACACTAGCATGTCACAGCAGACATTTTGCTTACTTGTCATCCGCCCTCCCTTCCTGCCGCAGGGTATACTAAGCGCGCCTAACCCTAATCAGCATCCGGCAGGCGCGATGGACACCGCTAGCCCCCCCCCCCCCCCCCCCCGCGTGCTTACTGGTTCTGTTGAGTAATAGCACTTTCCATCACACCACTGAGGGCAGAAAAGAAGGGTTGTGAATCAGTGCCAGATAATGCTAGCTAACACGTACATAAAATAATGTTTTTTTCATAAAAACGGCAACAGTCCTGAACTTCATTCATCTTTTTCTATTAGATATATGGAAAGTAATCACATACTCACGGTATCAGCTTCGTGCAACTTAGTTAAATATTTCTTCTTTAGGAACCTAACTTTCAAATACCATTTTCTCAAAACTTACTGCCAGAACGATAGTATCTTCTAGCAAGGACCCCTTGATATCTCATTTCCCTAGAGCCAAAATGCACTTAACACTGTACTTAATTATCAATCCAAAGAGAAAGTACGTAAAACTTTATCGAACACATACACGTGAATGGACCAGCAAGGCAGAAAATGATTGGAAGAAATGGCAGAAAGCAAAGGAGGAAGAAAGAAACCAAGAGAATGACAGAAAAGAGGAAATTTCTAGCACAGAATGTCCAGAAGGTGAGGACACTGTTTATACTGAAAGAGCCCCGGCATCCCCACGAGGGGTTCCAGCAGGTTGTTTGAACAGCCACAAAATGGCCAGACATGACGCTTCAGACACAGCCCATTTTGCTGTTCAGCAAGGTCCGACATGCCCTGAAAGGGATCCCACCCCAAGTTTGCCGTCTTTCCAAGCAGCCAGCAGGTCTTTCCTTGTGGTCATTTGGTCTGATTTCCTGAAGTCAGCGGCCAAGCCACAAGCCAAAGTTAACAAGAAGCACCCCCAGGATGAAGATGGGACCCAGATCACCAATGCCTTACTAAACAGGCTCTGAGGCAGAAGATGATGAAGTTGATTTTCTTGATTTTGACAACAAACACTAACCTACTGTCATTCAGCGTGTGAAGATATAATCACAAACACGCCCATTACCCCATTTCAGCTCTGCCCTTTCATCTTCGGAGAACTTCAATGATTATGTTTTTGTGAGTTTGCATTTGTGTACATATGAATGTGTGTACGTTTGATGTTCACTGTCCTTACTTGAAACTGAATTCGAACGATTTTGAGTTTATGGCATATATATTTTGAATTATAAAAGTTTGAAGCAAACTTATTGTTGTTGACTTTAATTTTTATTTACCTAAGCAAACACACACACACACACACACACACACACACACACACACACACACACACACACACACACACACACACACACACACACACACACCAACACACATACATGCATCCATCCCTTGTCACCGCAAGCACATCTTCCACCCTTTCTGTCTTCAGCCAGTCTGTCATCCAATATTTTCTCCCTGGGTCTACCCGGTGTTCTCTTTCCCTCCAGCTTTCCTGTAATGATCAGGTGCTCTAATTCCCCTTTCCTCATAAAATGGCTTGTAAATGCTACTCGTCTTTTCCTATTGACTGATTCTACTTTTTTCAGGATCATCGCACTCAGGGAGATTACCTTTGAGCTCACCTTTCTCTTTTTGTCCCATTTTCACGCCATCTTATATTCTTTTTTACAATGCGATGATGATGATGTCGATGAGAATGACAATCATGATGCTATGGAGTTCCATCTAAGATTGAGACTGCGTGACAGGGCTGTACTCTACGCTTACTATCATAATATATCCTGGCGTCAACCAGGCCCGAGAGATACATACACCTGCGGTGCTGGTCAGAAGATTTGAGCAACACCCTCAATGACACATCCCATGAAGTGGATGAGACTCGACTGTGTGGTCCCAGTCTTCCCAGTGAACTCACAGCATGCCCAACTCTGGGCAGCAGCTGGTTAAAGTCGAAAAATCCCACAATGATATAGTTTTGAAGGGACTGTTGGAGATTCGAACCCACAATCTTCCGGTTGGAGTCCACTGCGTTAAGCACTACACTACGGCGACTGATTCATTGACTGATTATGTCTCCATTACAATGACATGACATGCCAAACAGTTTGTAGAAATATTGACCGACCATAAGTCTCCATTATAATTCTCCCAAAGCATCCTCAAGATCTTAAAAACTTGTACTTTTCATAAAAGACTGCACTGCTGTTTTGAATGTTTTTCGTATGGAAAAAGGGTGTGACAGTAGGCTGACTGGTATCCGTATTATCGGAATGCAGTAACTCTTAAAAATTCTGGATCATAGGGATACCATTTTTTTTCTCTCCCCTCTTTCTGAAAATCTGAGAAACATGGTTTTGGTCCAAAAGAAACTTGGTCAGCTTGACAAAGCATCCAAGGGGAAATCTTATCCCTGTTTCTGTTACTGTTATTTTTGTTTAAAGACCAGCTATAGCCGTTTCAAAACATACACAATACTATCAACAGGGGAAAAATCGAAAATTTAAAATTAAGTACACATGTCAATGCTAAGAATTTCCGGAAGGTGTGGCATACAGTTTTTACTGAAAGAGCCGATCCCCAGTACTGCCGCAGATTGAGGCGTAGCGCTTTCTCATTCTTGACCTTACCATGCCTATGATGACAGATTGGGGCAGTGACTTGTATTCATAATACAAGATGTCAAAATATAAAGCACCAGTAACAAAGGTCGCTAGCAGAAAATATACAATTTTCACCTTTAATTTCTCCAAGACTACATTAATAACAATAGAGAAAAGCACATATACAACTTGAATAATGATGCAAACAGCTCACACACAAATTTAAAATGATGTAAACACTATAACGGCGATGACACATAATTTGCTCCTTACGTCTGTGACAACTGCATTCAATATGGGCAAAGAGCAATATGATTACCCTATACACTTTGCGGACTGTGATATGGAGTCAAACGAAGGGATATGGTTAAGCACAGACAGAGCTCCAGAAAACGATATTTCCCCCTTAAATTTGATAATCCATTAAAGACAACACCCGATAATCATGCCGGAAATGGCACAACGGGTCAAGAGCGATAGATACGCCAATTGGTAGCTCGCTAGAGCGCTTTCGGGTGTGACAGATGGGGCGTGCGTGGGGATTTTTTATTTCAGATGTCTTATAAAGCACAGTAACAGAGAGGTCTGCTGCAGAAAATATGGACAATTTTTCACCTTTTAATTTCTCCTGAAGTACTGACATTAAATTTCATTATAGTTAAAAAGCACACTACTCACAACTTTGAATTAATGATGCAAAATCAGCTCACACACAAATTTAAAATGATGTTAAACAGCTATGAAGCTGGCGCTGACACCATTAACCTTTGTGGCTCCCTTACCCTGTCTACCAGCACCCTGCATTGTTAACTATGCTAGCAAAGCACAAACTTTATCCTTTGACTCCCTCACCCTATCCACCAACTTCCTGCAGGAAGCTGGTGAATAGGATGAGGGAGTCAAAGGGTTAAGGTTTTGCAGTTGGTGGACAGAGTTGGTGGATATAGGGTTAAAGCACAGTAACAGAGAGGTCTGCTGCAAGAAAAGACAGACTATTTTCACCTTTTTTCCCGCTTAAATATTGACATTAAATCCCATTACAAGTAAAAGCACACCACTCACGACTTTGAATTACTGATGCAAAATCAGCTCTCACACACAAATTAACAATGACATTAAACAGATATGAAGCTGGCGATGACAACATTAAAGCAACGGTAACAGAGAGGTCTGCTGCAGAACATACACTACTTTTCACCTTCCCGCCCCCCCCCCCCCCCTTAAATATTGATATTAAATCCCATTACAGTTAATATCCCATTGCTCACAATGTTGCGAAATCAGCTTAAACACAAATTAACAATTACATTAAACGGCGACAAAGCTGGCAATGACACCATTAAACCATAATGTTATACGATTGTGAGGCGTGGACAGTCAACAAGCAAAGCCAGAACAAGACTGAGGCAGCCGAGATGTGGTTTCTAAGAAGAATGTTGAGAGTTCCATTGACAACAAAGAAAACAAACGAGACAATCTTGATGGAGGCAGGCACAAAAAAATCATTCATAAGGAAGATTAGGAAAAGACAGGCAACATTTAATTAGAGCACCTGGTCACAACAGGAAAGATGGAGGGAAAGAGAGCACCAGGTAGACCCAGAGAGAAAATGTTGGACGGACTTGAAGGATGGCTGAGGACAGAGAGGGTGGAAGATGTGATTGCGGCAACAAGGGATAGATACATATGGAGGGCCATGATCGCCAACACCATGTGGCAGAGCACTTGATGATGATGATGATGATGATGATGATGATGATGATGATGATGATGATGATGATGATGATGATGATGATGATGATGATGATGTGATGATGATGATGATGATGATGATGATGATGATGATGATGCAGTCTACTGACTGGGTCATGTCCACTGAATATGAACACTTTCCCTCCCTTACCCTATCTCCACCAGCTTCATGTTTAACTCTTTGATGCCGTGATCAAGATTTGTCGTCAGCAAGTGTCAAACATCTGTTCAATGGACACAAAACCTACAAGTTACGGTTAACTCTTTGATGACGTGATCATGATCTTTTGTCAGCAAGTGCCAAGCATCTGCTCACTTGACACAAAAACTACAAGTTATATTTAACTCTTTAATGACGTGATCACGATCTGTCGCCAGCAAGTGCCAAGCATCTGCTCAATGGACACAACCTACAAGTTACGTTTAACTCTTTGACGACGTGATCACGATCTGTCATCAGCAAATGTCAAACATCTGCTCCGTTGACACAACCTACAAGTTACGGTTAACTCTGATGACAAGATCACAACCTGTTGTCAGCAAACATGAACTGTCCAAATATGAACTGTCTCGTGATGCAGAAATGACTTGTTGTCGACAGCATT